>CAKLIZ010000526.1:0-34723 GCA_922035795.1 Oreochromis mossambicus
TACCACAATATGGCAGAAACACTATGTTTTGGCACAAATACTTTGATTTGGTATACTTTAGCTTCTTCACCCCTTTTCAGCAAAATTTTCATTTTTTTGGGCTGTTTTCAGAAAAAAAACCTCTTTTCAGCAGAAACTCTGCTGATTCATCTCTTTTCAGCGCAAGTTTCTGCTCCTTTGCCTCTTTTCTGCAGAAATTCTGCTGATTTACCTCTTTTCTGCAAAATTTTCAGCCTTTTCACCTCCTCTCAGCACAATTCTCAGCAGCTTCTGCTCATTTTAGCAGAATTGTCCGTCTCTCCTCCTCTTCGTGAGAGAATGAGTTTAGCTCAGTGAGATGAGTAGCTGCCTTGAGACCAGGAGGGCCAGGTTTGAATCCTGCTCAGGGCGACATGTTTTTTTTCACCACCATACAACTTTTTGCAACTTTTCAGCTTTTTCAGCTTTTCTGCAGACAGCTTCAGCGTTAAGGCATCCACAATTTTTCTAGTTAGTGTGAATGCTTGTAAAAGCATTCACAGTATTGTTGTTGTAATCTTTGTTCTATTTTATTATTAGTGTGAATGCTTGTAAAAGCATTCACAGTATTGTTCTTCTAATCTTTATTAGTGTGAATGCTTGAAGCATTCACAGTATTGTTGTTGTAATCTTTATTAGTGTGAATGCTTGAAGCATTCACAGTATTGTTGTTGTAATCTTTATTATTATATTTTATTATATATTCCGTACGTTTTTTGTACTCCTACTCCTTCAAAACCGTTCAACTTAGAAAAACCATTCAAACACCGTTAGATTCCTCTTCTTTAGGACACGACTGCTTCTACTTTTCTCATTTTTAACATTTATATTTTTAATTTTATTCAACTTTTTTCAACAAAAATTTCCCATGTATTTCAATGGGGAGACCCTTCAAATCCTCATTCAACTTACTCATTTTTAAACTCCTACTACTTCCACATACGTTGACAAAGAGCCACCATTCAAACTTTAAAACGAAGACAAGACATTCAACTATTCAACTTGTATTTATCTTTTCAATATCTATTATACTTTTTCTTCAGTTCCAGTTTAAGTTTCATGTTGTTTTTTCAGCCGTTTCAGAGTTTATAATGGGTGTGTATGGGACGGAATGTTGGGGCTAGAGTGAGACAGCTCAACTGCCAGAGTGAGAGGAGCGAAAAAATTAATCTGAAAATATTTTTTAAAACTGCTGCTGTGTCCGCAGCGTTTGCTCTAAAGGTATGATTTTACCCTCAAAACGTAGCCATCGCTGTCCTCTTTCCAACACCGTGTCTTTCAAAGCTCAGAGATGTAAACCTTTAAAAGTGTGTGGATCCAAGTGGAGGGATCACACTTTAGTCATTCAGTGATTCAAAGAATATGAACTTTTAATATTCATTCAGATGTTTTCTGACTCTAAATTTTCTGTTCTCATTTCTTAGGTTTTCCAAATTTTAATTTAAAAACTTTTCAGCTATTTTCCAACTTCTTTTGTGTGAACATCAGCTTTCAAAAGTTCTGCACTTTTGTTTTCAGGTTAAAAACTCTGTATTTTCCAGCTCATTCAACATTTTTATTTTTAACTTAAAATTCAGCAATTAATTCATTTTAGTGCATACATTCAGATTCAAGCATTCACACTGCAGTTTCTTCAGAAAATGCACTTTCTAGTTATTATTATTATCTATACCACATTCCGTACGTTTTTTGGCATCTAACTCCTTCAAAACCGTTCAACTTAGAAAAACCATTCAAACACCGTTAGATTCCTCTTCTTTAGGACATGACTGCTTGTATTTTTCTCATTCATAACATTTATATTTTTAATTTTATTCAACTTTTTCAACAAAAATTTCCTATGTATTTCAATGGAGAGACCCTTCAAATTCTAATTCAACTCACTCCTCTTTAAACTGTATCTACTTCCACATACATTGACATAGAGCCATCATTCAAACTTTAAAACGAAGACAAGACATTCAACTATTCAACTTGTATTTATCTTTTCAATATCCATTATACTTTTTCTTCAGTTCCAGTTTAAGTTTCATGATGTTTTTTCAGCCGTTTCAGAGTTTATAATGGGTGTGTATGGGACGGAATGTTGGGGCTAGAGTGAGACAGCTCAACTGCTAGAGTGAGAGGAGCAAAAAAATTAATCTTAAAATCTTTTCTAAAACTGCTGCTGTGTCCGCAGCGTTTGCTCTAAAGGTATGATTTTACCCTCAAAACGTAGCCATCGCTGTCCTCTTTCATCCAATGTGTTTATTATTGTAATAGGTGTTATGGTTCTTTCATAAATGTCACCAATGCACAGCCTCCTCCCTCCAACTCCTCCATAGACTCTAATGTTAAAATGGCTCAGAAGGTTCATTTGAAAACCAGAAGTACAGGCTGTCTTTACACTGTCACCACGTCCATATAATAAGCTCCACAGGCATGAAAACTGAGAATTTGGTAGACTGGACATTGCTGCCGCTCACCTAAACTCAAAAAGCTGTGGCTGGAAAAGAGAAAGGCGTTCAGAAGCGGAGACAGGGACTGCTACAGAGAGGCCAAGTACAGGTTCACTAAAGAAGTGGACATTGCTAAACACCAGCACTCTGAGAAGATGCAGCAGCAGATCTCAGAAAATGACTCTGCCTCTGTGTGGAAAAGTTTTAGGAATATCACCAACTACAAGCCTAAAACCCCCCACTCCACTGATGACTTGCTCTTGGCCAACACCCTTAACGACTTTTACTGCCGTTTTGACGAGCCATCAAGCAGCCTTCACACCTCCAACGGCCCCAACAATAGAGACACTTTGGACACTCATTCCCCCACCTCTCCCCCCTCCATAGAGCCATCACCACCATCAAACACTTCACCTACAACACCTCCCTCCACACCCCACACCAAGGAGGATTTCACACCACCTTGTCCCACTACCAGTGGCGTGTCTAGAAAATTTTTGTTGGGGGGGCCAGGTAGGGGCACAGATTTGGAGAAGGGTGGCAGATGTAATTGGCAGATAATGTTAAAAAAAATTCTACCAACCGTTAACCATAATTCAATATCCCTGTAAACCTAATAACCGAATGCGCTTTTAACTCTTATTAGAATGAGATTTTAACCACTACGGTGCAAAGTTTTTCGATACTGCGTTGATAAAGTACAAGAGATACAATCAGTTCTTTGTCAGTGTTTATTCAGCATTGAAGGACAGCAATATTTGCATAGTATTTTACTGATATATAGTGCACATATGTTTTGGGCAAAAACATTTTTGAATATTAAAATACGAACATTTTTAACATACAATTGGCAAATTAGCCAATGCCAATGCAAAACTTGATCTGCCTATTAAAAAAAGAAGATAATCTTCTCACAAACTGGTGTTTGATTTTGAAACAGGAAAAAAGTGGGGAAACAACTAAAAAGACTAAATTTGAATAAAACCTGAAAGCAAGTAAATACTTTCTATGCTGCCTTATGATAAACTTTGGTATTATTGATGTATAAAGAACAACACAGGCTGATGATGAAATACAGTCAGCTGGCATGGTGACACTGCCAGTATTAACCTGCAGGGCTGGACTGGGACAAAAAATCGGGCATTTTGACCAGAGACCGGCCCACCAGGTATTAAAGCCATAAAGCCTTTGAATGAAAACAAACGCTGTTGTGACAGTGATGCACTGTCTTGTTGGTATATGTATGATTTCTATACATTTTACGTCAGATAAAAACTTTGTTTGCAAGATTCAGATAATTATTTAATATAAGCTAGTGTTAAGGTTCAAAAATTGGAGATAAGGAGTACGGAGGGCTCACAAGCAAATAACAACTCTGGTCCAGAGGATGTGATCAAAGCGAAGATTTATTGATTACACACGCGTGGAGTCCGAAGCTGGGCAAAGTCAGCAATCGAACTAACTTACAACCATTAGACAAAGGTTTTATAGGGGTAGGACAACAAAGCCCCCTCTTTTGCAAAAACAGACAAAGTACAGCTTACGTCAATCCCAAACCACAAAATGTTCCGTTACCTCTTACCATAGTTTTAAGAACATTACGTCTCATCTCCATCCCGGTGTCGCCCCATGTACACATTCTTATCTCTTAGAACATCAGGTGCACTTCCTGTAAGCCTCTGACAATATGCCGGCAGAACTTGCACTTGCAGCAAAAATACATCTTGACTTTTTACCTACTCAAGTAAATCTACTATGGTGTCTACGTGTGTGTGTGAGTGTGTGTGTGCCTGGTGTGTAGGCTATGTCTGTGTCATGACCTCTCCTGCACCCTGGCTCACCTCACACCTCTGTCATAGCCAGACATAAGGCCTGAGCTCCTACCCAGCTAAACTATGAGTGACTTTTGGCCTAAATGTCACACTCAAATGATGATACTCAAACCATGAAGGAAACTTACTTAAACTGAACATAAATGAACCTTAAACTTACTTAAAAGGATATGAGTGGTAAACATAACTCCAGGCATATGTCATGTAAGCAGGTGTGTTGCAATTCCTTTCAGAGCTCCCATCATCCTCACCGTGTATTGGCTGATCATAACGCCCGCCAAGAGTTTCTGACCTTCACTTGACCAGGAGCCACAGCTCTTTAATATGCTCAAATGCAATCATGTATAAAAGATTAAACTCATTTTCATAACACAGGTTTTCCTTCTCAGATCTGCTAATATGTTTGCTCGTCTCTATTATAGTTTGATCATTGAAAATTACCCTGATCAGCATACTATGTGGAAGTTACAGATTACATAATGGCAAAAGCATTTTGTCAGACCCCTCACTAGATATTTTAAATGAGAATAAGAAACAAAAGTATTTCTTTGTGCCCCCCTTTCCCTGTTAATGCCCTACCTGGCCCCCTGGCAAAACTTTGCTAGACCCGCCCCTGCACAGTTACCAGCTGTCAGCTACTTAGAAAAGGATCCTGGTGTTATTTGTCTCTCAGAAACAGATCATAACTTCCCTTCAACTCATTCATGTCACCTAAAAGGTAAACCTGTTTCTCCATCACCTGTTCAGCTCTGATGATTCAGTAAGGACATCTCCTGGTTTCATCTTCATGTTTCCCTCTCACCAGATAACCAAACCGATATCATGACCAGCAGCTTTTACAGCTATGGCTCCAGCAAACATCAGCTGATACTAGAAATTAATATTAAATAAATTGTAACAACAGCTGATCAAGCTTTAACGTGCGGCTGTTGTTTAGCGCGACATCTGCTGGTTTCCTCTTTCTGGCGCAAAGTGGTTGATAAATAAACAAGAGAGAAAAGCCAATCAGCTGATCATTGATCAGTTTCATGATTGAAGTAGGAACAGGAGAGGGAGGGAGAGAGAATGAGAGAAGAGGCAGCTGTGCAGCAAAGACAGAATAAATCCAGCTTATGTCTTTTTCTTTCTAGCTGAAGTCCGGGACAAACTGCGTCTCTTCTCAGCTCAATACGAAACATGCAATATTTTCTCTGAATGAGGGACCATTCTTTTTTTTAAGGAGCCATTGGCAACTCTACTAACTAACCTTATGAATAAAATACAGTTCACTATCAGTAACATCATAGCACCCACCCAGCTGTATAGAAACTCCGTCATGCTAGCTAGTACGCAGTACGAGTTATTGTAACTGACTGTAAAAAGTCACAACAACGAAAATAATCTACCCCTAAACTTGGTTTATATCTTACCCAGATAGACTGCAGGTCATAACTTCTTACCTGAAGTTCAGTTCACCTGACACTCGGACTGGTGGCTGCCTCGGGTCTCCCCTGTCCTCCCCTTCCCTCATCCACCTGCTGGCCTCTGTGGAAGCTTCGCCATAGCGACCACCAAACAACTGAGTTATGTTTACACATCGGCCAGCATCTGGCCAATCCACCACTCCTCATTGTTCATGCCGTTACAAAAAAAATGCTTGGTATGCCCGTTAACCAGTTAATCTTTCACCGAAAAATTGTTTTCTGCGGTGCCGTCTTTCGTGCTTGGCTCTCCTACCTTTGGGAACGCAATGCTCCTAGTGTAGAAGCCAATGCTGCATTCACTTACACTCGGATATCTGAACTTCACTGTGAAAACATAATCGTACATTTGATATTTCATTGCATTTTATTGTTTTAGCTTCGGGGTGGCACCTGGGGTGGCCAGTGCCCCCCAGCCCACCCCGCTGGACACGCCACTGCCCACTACAACTGCCCACTACAACCCTTCATATTCATGAAGCAGATGTGAGTAAACAGTTTAAGAGTCTGAATGCTCGAAAAGCTCCTGGCCCAGACGGTGTGTCTCCTGCCACCCTCAGACACTGTGCAAATGAGCTGGCCCCAGTGTTTTCTGGCATTTTCAACTTCTCACTGCAGGCATGTCATGTGCCTGCCTGCTTCAAGTCCTCTACCATAATCCCTGTCCCCAAGAAACCAAGAATCACTGGACTAAATGACTGCAGACCTCCGGCAGCATCTGGACTCCCCAGGAACCTACGGCAGGATCCTGTTTGTGGACTTCAGCTCTTCCTTCCACACCATCCTTCCAGACCATTTCCAAGGCAAGCTTTCCCAGATGAATGTGCCTGATCCCATCTGCCGGTGGATCACTGACTTCCTGACGGACAGGAAGCAGCATGTCAGGCTGGGAAAGAATGTCTCGGACTCCTGGACCATCAGCACCAGCTCCCCTCAGGGCTGTGTTCTTTCTCCTCTGCTCTTCTCCCTGTACACTAACTGCTGCACCTCCACCCACCAGTCTGTCAAGCTAATCAAGTTTGCAGATGACACCACCGTTATTGGACTCATCTCGGACTGGGATGAGTCTGCCTACAGGAGGGAGGTTGAACGTCTGGTGTCCTGGTGCAGCCACAACAACCTGGTGCTGAATGCCCAGAACACAGTGGAGATTATTGTGGACTTCAGGAAGCACACAGCCCCACTCCCCCCCATCATCCTGACTGACACCCTCATCATCACTGTGGACTCATTCCGCTTCCTGGGTACCACCATCACCCAGGACCTGAAGTGGGAGCCCACCATCACCTCCGTCATAAAGAAAGCCCAGCAGAGGATGTACTTCCTGAGGCAGCTGAAGAAATTCAACCTGCCAACACGGACGATGATGCAATTCTACACTGCAATCATCGAGTCCATCCTCACCTCCTCCATCACCGTGTGGTACGCTGGGGCCACTATCAAGGACAAGCAGAGACTGCAGCATGTTGTGCGTTCTGCTGAGAAGGTGATTGGCTGCAGACTCCCATCTCTGCAGGACCTGTACACCTCCAGGACACTGGGGCGTGCAGCTCGGATCACAGCTGACCCTTCTCACCCTGGACACAGTCTGTTTGACCTGCTCCCCTCAGGCAGGAGGCTCCGGTCCATTCGCACCAGAACCTCTCGCCATAAGAACAGTTTCTTCCCCTCTGCTGTTGGACTCATGAACAATAACCATATGACTGTTCCCACCACTAACACATGACCCTACACTGTGTTCACTGCATCATTCCATGTTTGGCACTGATGACCACCTGCACTCATGTATATATCTATCTACTTAGCACTTTTAATTCTTATTTTTATGTCTATTTAAGCGTTATATGACAGTATGTTTGCACTAAGTACCGCAGCAATTTCCTAATGTTGTAAACCTGCTCAACAATTGGCAATAAAACCCTTTCTGATTTCTGATTTCTGAAGAAGGCTGTGGGTGACATTCTGCACTGGAACCATCTAAATTGTTTTGCACACATTTTGAATTTAGGGTCAGAAAGGGAATCCAGCAGTCTCAAATTCAAGAAATTATCAGAAAGGTAAAAGCAATAATTGAATATACACGCCGCAGCACAGTGGCTTCTGCTAAACTGAGAGAGACACAGCAGCAGATGGGACAGCCCCAACTATGACTGAAGCAAGATGTGCCAACCAGGTGGAATTTCATTTATTACATGCTGAAGCGGATTGCAGAAGTGAAGGATCCCCTCATATCCACCCTGGCCTTGGTAAATCCACAGCTGCAAACCCTGTCACTTGAAGAGTAGGAGATGGTCAAGGAAACCTGTGAGGTCCTGCAGCCTTTTGAGGAAGTGACTGTGGAACTGAGTCCTGAAAGGTATGTTAAAATAGTGTCATAATACATATATATATTTCATGTTGTGTCATTACATTTGCCTAAACACATTTTTCAATTCTTTCCCAGATAATAGCATTTAAGATGTCCCTTGGGTGAACCTCAAAAACCCATCCTGTCGTGGTCCTCGGGACCAAAAATGGTCCCGCCCCAAAAAGTGCTCTAAAAATATTATATATCAATATTTTTTTCCACTTTAAATGAGTCAGTCTTTTAAAACTACTTCTGCTTAAAATATCCATATCAAGTTTTAATTATATTTTCATTGTTTTAACCCTTTAAATCCCAGTTTGAGTATATGAGGGCACTGTTTTTTTAACAGAAAAAAATAAAAACGTAAATATTTTCCATAAAATACGTTTGAAGTAATATTTGATTGTTATTATAATCAGGCATTTAGATAGTTCAAACATTGGCACCAACATTCATTTTGATCCATTATTATTTTTTATGCAGGAGCACACTAAATGTCATATAGTGCCATATCAGGTTTATCATTTTTTGCTTACACTAAATGCTTATTACCTTGTTTTGTTCTAAAATAAAATAAAAAATTGTCTAAATAACAATACAAGATCACTTTGACCCAGAAAAACATTTATTTTAGAAGAATGAACATGAACATTTATGTTGCTGGGAATCGGGGAAAGTTGTGTTTCCAGGGGCCGTTGCCAGCAGCTCCAGCAGCCGCCATCAGCAGCTCCAGTGCCCGCTGCCAGTAGCTTCAGCGGTGGGATAGTGTTTGGGTCCCGGTGTCAGTGTCCCCAGCACGACAAGTCTGATACCACGTGAAAACAAATATATAATTTTTTGTCGTAGCCCTCAAACTGAATGTAACGATACTAATTTTTCACTCTTTTTGCTTCTCGCGAAACAAAGACACTACTTCGCACATAATCCCAAACCAGTGTGTTGTGAGAGAACTCAGGAGGCAAGAAACACAGACTCAGCGCTATTTGCATGTACATGGGCGATGCCCCGACACAGCCTCCACACAGCGATGTGTACAAGACGTGTCACGGAGGATTCGCGCCGAGGCATCAGCTTGTTCTTTATTATATAGTCACACAGCTTGTATCACATTCTTAGGCGGAGCATACAAAGTATGAAAAACAACTCCCTATATGGAGACTGAAGATACAGTGGCTTGCAAAAGTATTCGGCCCCCTTGAACTTTTCCACATTTTGTCACATTACAGCCACAAACATGAATCAATTTTATTGGAATTCCAGGTGAAAGACCAATACAAAGTGGTGTACACGTGAGAAGTGGAACGAAAATCATACATGATTCCAAACATTTTTTACAAATAAATAACTGAAAAGTGGGGTGTGCATAATTATTCAGCCCCCTGAGTCAATACTTTGTAGAACCACCTTTTGCTGCAATTACAGCTGCCAGTCTTTTAGGGTATGTCTCTACCAGCTTTGCACATCTACAGACTGAAATCCTTGCCCATTCTTCTTTGCAAAACAGCTCCAGCTCAGTCAGATTAGATGGACAGCATTTGTGAACAGCAGGTTTCAGATCTTGCCACAGATTCTGGATTGGATTTAGACACCAGACAGGTCAGGGATAAAGTTATTGAGAAATTTAAAGCAGGCTTTGGCTACAAAAAGATTTCCCAAGCCTTGAACATCCCAAGGAGCACTGTTCAAGCCATCATTCAGAAATGGAAGGAGTATGGGACAACTGTAAACCTACCAAGACAAGGCCGTCCACCTAAACTCACAGGCCGAACAAGGAGAGCGCTGATCAGAAATGCAGCCAAGGGGCCCATGGTGACTCTGGACGAGCTGCAGAGATCTACAGCTCAGGTGGGGAATCTGTCCATAGGACAACTATTAGTCGTGCACTGCACAAAGTTGGCCTTTATGGAAGAGTGGCAAGAAGAAAGCCATTGTTAACAGAAAACCATAAGAAGTCCCGTTTGCAGTTTGCCACAAGCCATGTGGGGGACACAGCAAACATGTGGAAGAAGGTGCTCTGGTCAGATGAGACCAAAATGGAACTTTTTGGCCAAAATGCAAAACGCTATGTGTGGCAGAAAACTAACACTGCACATCACTCTGAACACACCATCCCCACTGTCAAATATGGTGGTGGCAGCATCATGCTCTGGGGGTGCTTCTCTTCAGCAGGGACAGGGAAGCTGGTCAGAGTTGATGGGAAGATGGATGGAGCCAAATACAGGGCAATCTTGGAAGAAAACCTCTTGGAGTCTGCAAAAGCCTTGAGACCGGGGCGGAGGTTCACCTTCCAGCAGGACAACGACCCTAAACATAAAGCCAGGGCAACAATGGAATGGTTTAAAACAAAACATATCCATGTGTTAGAATGGCCCAGTCAAAGTCCAGATCTAAATCCAATCCAGAATCTGTGGCAAGATCTGAAAACTGCTGTTCACAAACGCTGTCCATCTAATCTGACTGAGCTGGAGCTGTTTTGCAAAGAAGAATGGGCAAGAATTTCAGTCTGTAGATGTGCAAAGCTGGTAGAGACATACCCTAAAAGACTGGCAGCTGGAATTGCAGCAAAAGGTGGTTCTACAAAGTATTGACTCAGGGGGCTGAATAATTACGCACATCCCACTTTTCAGTTATTTATTTGTAAAAAATGTTTGGAATCATGTATGATTTTCGTTCCACTTCTCACGTGTACACCACTTTGTATTGGTCTGTCACGTGGAATTCCAATAACATTGATTCATGTTTGTGGCTGTAATGTGACAAAATGTGGGAAAGTTCAAGGGGGCCGAATACTTTTGCAAGCCACTGTATGTGAGTTCGTTGGCCATATCAGGATGTGGCCTTGATGATTTCTAGTTTCAATTGTGCAAATTCCTCTTATGGTTTCAATCAAACTACTAATGTCACACACACACATACTAAGTTTAAATGAAGCTAAACACTATAAGAGTACAGACAGTAATAGTAAAATACAGATTTCCTTTAACACAGTGGAAACCTGTTCTGTCTAATTTGGCACGACATAGCACATGTGAATAGTAAGATTCAAGATTCTTTTTTGTCACATGCATAGTTACACAAGTACAACACGCAGTGAAATGTATCAAAAAAGTTCCTAACGCCGGCGTGTTTCCCCCGGCGCTTCTCAGTTTTGTGCCCGCCCCGAGTAGCAGCCTGTCCCGCGCTGGTCGGGCAAGCGGTCAGGCTGGGTCGGGTTTAAAAGTGTCCAAGATTACATGCGCAACCTTATCACCAATGTTTAGAAGTAATTTGCTGTCGTAGACAATAAAACGAGTGGATTTTGGGATGGAAAACAGAGCAAAACATGAATAAACAAATAAAAAGGTGCATAGACCGCAAGGAAGCAATCTGGACGTCACCGTGCCATCTTAGACTTAAAATATAATTTTCTGTTGTAACCTTCAAACTGAATGGTAATGTAACAATACTTACTTTTCACTTTTCACGAAAACATCAGCACTTTTCGTACTCCCGACAGCGGGAGCGGGGTGTTTATTGTCGAGAGTGCGCCATTTGGCACGACACCAAGACAGACCTGTACGCTACTAGTACGTTGCTCAGCCTCGCCATTGTCCGTCAGTTTTTCGAAATTCTACTGTGACTGTCCCGTCGATCTCCTCTTTGCTCACAATTTGCAGATAGTTGTGTCGCTACATGATTTGTGACAGTTGGAGATGGAACGCCGCATCCTTCTCTGTTCTATGCGCTCTGTTTACATAAGCGCTACATGGCTTTCCGTCAGTGACTACTTCCGGGTCATGGGTGATTAAGCCGCAGCAGTTTTTAAAAAATGTACTTGAAGGGAAAAATAAAGTCTAATTTGGTTTTATTCCTTGCTTTTATTTAATTTGTTTGTATTGCAGCATGGCCATCTGAGAGAGAATACTTTTGAAAGAAAAAGTGTGTTTATGTGTCTTTTTTTCTTTTTTTTAGAAATAAAGACCTTCATATTTTTTTCAAAAAGCACAGATACTATTATCCAACATCATTATTCAACACTGATAGTGACACACAACACCACTTTTTTCACTTTTTGTTGCAGATTGACATGCTCAAAATCTGTAATTTTGGCTGAAGTTCATTAATTGCTTGAAATGTGAAAAAACATGGCGCCACCTGGTGGACAAATGAAAAAATTACAATTTTATGGCCTGGACTCTAAAGTGTCACCCTCACTTAGAGAATTGCATTAACCCTAGTTAAAATAATCGTGCAATGAAAAATAATGTTTATAATGGTTTTCAATGGGGCAGAAATCGGCCACGAGGTTCGATAGAGGATGTATGTCTGTATGAGACATACATCGGCTGAGAAACCGTCTCAGCCCTGGAAAAGTTCGGGAGCTTATTTTCCTCAATGCCAATCTGTAAGGGACAATTAATTTTGAGGTGGACTAGTACTTTTGAACGCATTAATCTGCATATTTTATTTTTTTATTTATATTTTTGATTTTGATTTAGTTGATTCACATTTTATTTTCTATCTGTCAGAAATTTCATTGATATTCTATTGAAATAAAAATAAATGTTCCCTTTACAAATCTTTATTTTATTGCTCTTTTTTGCTCTATAAAATGGTTGTTTTTCTTTTTCAATCACTCATCTTAGCAATAGGGTTTACATGAAAAGAGAAACAAATTAAGTTTGAGTGAAAATGTACATTTTTTGCACTCTCTTGGCAACTGACTCAGTGACTCAAAAAACCCAATTCATTTTGGTGAGTGACTCATTCAAACTCGATTCACTAAAAGGAATCGAATTTACCATCACTACTTCTGACAGCTGACACGGCAGTAGCACAGGCACACTTAACATTTATTCAGACATTTTGGCTGTCTAGTATTTCTATACAATTACAGGCTAAAATGTGAAAATTGAAACATCTTACAATGATCTGTGCTTCATACATGACAACATTGGAAGAATTCATGTGAAATATTCTTTGATTGTCTTCAAATCATAAACTAAAGTCAAATCTAACAACAGCATCCATCTACTCATCGACTAAACAGCTGATACATGAACAAAATCACTCACAAACTTTTTGATTTGGACTTGAAATTAGTTTGTGCTCATGTAAATGTGTTCATATACATTCAGGCATGAAAGTGTTTTCTTCAAACACCTGACAAACATCAAATGTCATATTGAACAATACTGTCACATTTAACATCAGGTCCAGAGTAACTAAAGTTAGAATCAATCCTGTGCTTGTTGTGGCTCAGCCAAACAGTTAACTGTGCTTCACATCCATGTGTGTCCACTCATGATACAGCACACACATGTAGTCAGTTAGAGCCAAAAAGCCACCTTTACATTACATTTACTGGATTCGTTGTTTTTCAAAGACAGTTAAAAGCATATATGATTTCATCACATTAGCTCAACGGGCTCACAAAAATATTCCACTAATGTAACCTTATTGTTTTATTGGGATATTGGATTTGTACATGGTGTGTTTGGATAAATGATGTATCACACTGTGAGATGTGCTGCAAAACAAACTAACACACTAACTTTGTGTTCTTCAGATACTGATGAGTTTTTGTTGGGTTACCAGGTTAGCTTGTGTCAGCCTTTTTATATGAGAGAGAAGACAAATATGCTCCAATGATACGTTTTCACACTTTATGATCAAACAGAATTTCAGATGAGTTTTCCATGGCTCCATGGATCTCCATCTTTCTGGCTCAGAGACAAAGGCTGCCTCACCCAGGCAGGAAACACGTTTACTGCATGTGGTAAAAACTGAATGTTAACGTGATCCCTCAACAGCTGGAGGAGAGCCTTTAGACCAGGGGTGTCCAAACTTTTTTCATTGAGGGCCACATAGATAAAAATATAGGAGGGGCTGGGCCTCTTACTAAAAAATAGGTATATAACCTTTATTTTAGTGTATTAACGTTAGAAAAATGAATTAAAAGTGGTCAATTATTTTATTGTGTTTAATATAATTAGGGATGGGTATCGTTTAGGTTTTATCCAATGCCAGTACCAAACTGGTACTTTTGAAACAGTGCCAGTGTTTAAACGGAGCTCGAACCGGTGCTTAAAGAATGAAGAACACACACTTTGTCCAAAAAGGGGCTGAAAGGTGCTCCACCTGGAGACTCTGTTGTGCTGCTGGGAGACTTCAATGCTCACGTGGGTAATGACAGCGAGACCTGGAGGGGCGTGATTGGGAGGAATGGCCTCCCTGATCTGAACCCGAGCGATGTTTTGTTATTGGACTTCTGTGCAAATCACAGTTTGGCCATAACGAACACCTTGTTCGAACATAAAAGTGTCCATAAGTGCACGTGGCACCAGGACGCTCTAGGCCCCAGGTCGATGATCGATTTTGTAATCGTATCACCAGACCTGCGACCATATGTTCTGGACACTCGGGTAAAGAGAGGGGCTGAGCTGTCAACTGATCACCACCTGGTGGTGAGTTGGATCAGGTGGCGGGGGAGGACGCTGGACAGACCCGGTGCACCTAAACGCGTAGTGAGGGTGTGCTGGGAATGTCTAGCAGAGGCCCCAGTCCGCGAGATCTTCAACACACACCTCAGGCAGAGCTTCAACAGCATTCCGAGGGAGACTGCGGACATTGAGTCCTAATGGACCATGTTCAGCATCTCCATTGCCGAAGCTGCTGCATTGAGCTGCAGCCACAAGGTGGTTGGTGCCTGCTGTGGTGGTAATCCCTGAACCAAATGGTGGACACCAGAGGCGAAGGGAGCCACCAATTATACAGAAGTGGAGGAAGCAAGAATAATGAGTTGAGTAAAATTTGACTTATCTGACTGTTTTGTTTTGCTTAATGCACCTTATAATCCTCTGCGCCTTATGGTCCGAAAAATACAGTAACTTGTCATTCTTGTAGAAATGTGCTCTAAATAAAAAACTTTGTGTTGACAAGATTGTTAATCTACAAGTCAGTACTGTCTTTGTGGGCAGTAAGTGAACATGTAAAGCTGAAGTTGTAGAAAAGTCTGTGATACTGTGAACTACATTACCCAGCAGCCTCTGGGCAGTCATGGGATTCATGGGACTCCTGAGCTAGATGGTCTGACTTGGTTCCTGGGCTAACGATATAGGAGAGCTGCTGGGAGGGAAAGCGAATAACGCATTCTGTATTTGTTGGGGATGGTGTGCATCACATAAACATGAGTTAATGTTCCATGCTTAGGATGTTTTACCTTGATAGTTGTATTGGTTTTAGTTAACTTTAGCATATGTGCTAGTTGCTATGGCAGCCCAGTTATTTGATTGTTTCTGGCCTTGTTGCAGCTTTGTTTGTTCCCTCTGCCAATTCATGTGAGTTTGTACACCATAATATTGCAGTATTAAATAGT
Organism: Oreochromis mossambicus; assembly: GCA_922035795.1. Classification (NCBI taxonomy): domain Eukaryota; kingdom Metazoa; phylum Chordata; class Actinopteri; order Cichliformes; family Cichlidae; genus Oreochromis; species Oreochromis mossambicus. Next base: position 15,453 of record CAKLIZ010000526.1, read on the forward strand.
GGCCAACTAGAGGGCTGACTGGTTACTAAGTGCCTCAGTAAAAATATTTCATCCCTTGTGTTGGAGTGCCCTCTTGTGGCGCCCTTTGGGTAGTGCCTTAGTACATGTGAACGCTGTTAGAAGCAGTATCAGATTGATGCACTGCCTTAGCAGAGTTGTTGTGTCATTTGCCTTTAATCTCTGTTCGTGTTCTAATGTATACCCTGTTCTTAATCACAGAAACCACACCATATCACCACTCCACCTCCTCCTACCCTATGCCATACCTCCTTGTACCATCCATGCGACTTGCAAATAAACTCCAGCTGTTGTAACCTAATCCCTGGATGTTAGCCTCTCCTTATGACCGAGGATAACGATTGTGGCACAACCCAGCATTACACTGATGCACACCATTCTGTACAGAAGTGTTAAGTGATGCAGCTGAAAAATTTGGGTGCACCTAACATTTGTGGTGGTGCACCTAAGAAAAAAAGTTAAGTGCACCAGTGAAACCATGGCAAAAAGTTTGTCTAGAGCCCTGGTTAAGGTGTTGAGTCATGTGAATATCATCATTTGATTGGTCTGTCACACAGAGAGACAGGATATTCAAACCATAGTCCCACGAACTCACTGCTAGCGAACAACACTATGCTGATTGCTGTTAATCTTCCACAGCAGTACATAGCACATTTTGTCCAACAAAAAGAAGTTTAACTTGATGTCTAGAGTTTTCAGGGCTAAAGCTACAGTGATACAGCTCTTTGGTGCCTTTCAGTCACATGTATCAGTCTCTCCATTGCCATTCTTTCCATGACTTTCCCTAGATAAGAAGTTAAAGTTACAGGCCTGTAACCTGAACAAAACTGAAAAACTGCCAACATTGACCAGGGTCCTTATTTATCATTCAGACAGACTAATTCCATCTATTAGCGCCTCAATGACCTCACCATTTTCATCTGCTGTTTCTTCTCCCCAGAGTGTACTATGAGCACTGAAGTCGGCACACAAAATTATTTTCTTAATGTTTAGGCCATTTCATGTTTCCAAAAGTTGGACATGTTTTTACAAGGATTATAAAAGTTTATTATAGTGAGAGCCTCAGGTAACCTATAAAGGCTGTCAGTTAGTACCACATTCCTTCACAAGTCTTAAGTCTGTAATCCTAACTCCAAATCCTAAATCTGAGAACAACCAACAGCAGCAATACCATCCAGTAACAATTCAAAAAGCCACCAATCCTGACACGCACACATCTTTCAATCAGCTTGTCTCTCACCAACCAAACACTCTCTCAGTATGTGAACTTCTGCTTTGCTCCCACCTGTCTCTTGTTTGCAGGTAGCTTCCAGTGTGCATACTGTCCTCTTTTACTGTGCCTGCTTTAGATTTCTGTTTTATGGACTTTGTTTCCTCATTTTTCACTTTTGCATTTGAACCAATAAATGCTACTTTTTGTCACTTCCTTTCTGCCTTGGTATCTTCCACCTGGGTCATCTCTAAATGTATTTATTTAGTGTTTTCAGTTCCATTGTTTCTCTTGTTAAAATACCCATTTCAAGGGCATTTCTTCTTCAGCACAAGGCAGCATGACCTCTTTAAGTATTTTGATATAAGCAAATTGATCCATGATCCCTGGTATGTGATAAATAGGCGCCTCGTGTCGTCTGATGGCTCTGAGTCCACTCAGCCACCATCTGGAGGTTCCACTCCGTCGCCTGTAGCACATGCGCCATCTGGTCCTGCGCCGTCTGGTCCTGTTCCCGAGAGTTGTCGCCCACGACCATGTGTAGTACGGCCGGCTCTGTGGAGGACCACAAGAGCCACGGGCATCGAAATAATGCGAAATAACGAATCCTGTGCTTAAATTATGAATTGTAGAATAAATTCATTGTGGAATTCCACATTAAAACACTCATTTCAAAATGCTTTTTAGAAAGTTCATTTCAAAACCCATTTTTGAATCTATTTAATAAACTGATTTAAAAAAGGTTTTTTAAAATGGCGATTACACTCCTTATTTCACAAATTAGCCCAGGGATTAAAATTTGGATTAGCAGCCTGATTAGCAACTTCATTTTAAAAATCCTGCTGCGATGCAAATTAGCAAGGAGCTCTCTGATTGGTTGGACAGACACAGGCTGGCTGCCTGGATTTTTCTTCACTGCTGTTTGTGCTCATAGCTTTGTGCTGCTAAGACGCATGTGTGCTTGTACAGAGACCGTGCAGGCTCGGGATTTACACTCGGCTCGACACGGATATGTGAAGAAAGAAGGGACTCTGCAGTGAAACGGAGAGCTGAACCTCTGAGTGTGTGCCTGTTTACTCAGATTGACCACCTGTTGAAGTTAACATGCTAACATGACTACCACTAGCATCACCGCACGTAGCCCCATCATGTCAAGGTCATCTTCGCTTGTAAAAATTTTATCTTGCAGCTGTACGAGCTAGTTACATGTTTTTTAAGCTGCTGTGCTCTTGACAAATAAAGCTTGAAGCCGCTCAGACTATTTGAACCAGCACTGAGCCCTTTTACATTTATACAGTGTTAGTTTATACAAACAGCTGCTGCCTGACATATACTGAGATAACTACAAATTGTTTCTGGAGAAGTTCTCCCTAGACACCTCCTACATTAATATCACTTATCGATCAGATCATGCAACATCTACATGAAAAAAAAAAAAAAAAACAGGAAGTGAGTGAAGGACACAGGAAAGGTTTCCAGCTTTTCCTCCTCTATCAGATATTCTCTCCATACCTGAGAGTGTCCAGTCTCCAGCCTGGATCCTTTAGTCCAGCTGACAGCAGCTTTATTCCTGAGTCTCCCGGATGATTGTAGCTCAGGTCCAGCTCTCTCAGATGGGAGGGGTTGGAGCTCAGAGCTAAGGCCAGAGAAGTACAGCCTTCCTCTGTGATCAGACAGCCTGACAGACTGCAGACACACAAAACAACAATCCATCTGTGAACATTTTTCTGTTATACAATAATACAATAATAATAAAACAATAATATTCATTTCCATTCAATTTCTTCCACCCATTTAATTTAGCGCCAGATACCTGCGTGCTGTGGAACCTGCTGGAAAAAGCATACACAGAGAAAGACAAACCAATGCAAACTCCACACAAAAAAGCCAGAGTTAGTCAAACCAGGACCTTGCTATTCTGGTTTGCAGCAGTTCTAACTGTGTAGCCATGCTGCTGCCCTCCAGACTCTAATGCCACTGCCCCAAGTACAGTACCAGGGAGCCGTAAAAGACCACAAACAATGAGATTATCCCTAAATAAATGCTATGTTCACTTAGTGACTTGGTTTTATAATGAAGGTTCACACAAAATGGTTATATGAGAACGATTAGCTTCAATCCTTTCACTGTTAAAGAGACTCAGTAGTATAATAGGAAAAAAACGGAAACATTTCTACTTTTTTTGAATCATCTGATTGCATCGAGTCTAAATTTCAGTGACAATGAGAGACATACAGTGTGACTGCTGTGACTTTACACATGGATAAAAAAGTTATATGAAATGAAATGAATAAAATGAACTTCTCTGTTATGCATTATTCACTGGCGTTATTGACTGGATCACACGTCTGCTCAATTGCAAGCTCAAACTGAACAAACTGCTCAGGACTAGGTTATAAGTTAATTATCAGTAACCATGGTGAATAAAAAAATTGACTTTATTGACTTCAGAGAAAACTCTTCAGACTTTTCTTTAGTGTGTTATGATCCACAAAAAGGTTCTGATTCTAAATTGTGTTCAGTGGAAGTGTGTCAGTCCTGACCTGAGAGTTTCCAATTTGCAAAGTTGACTTTTCACTCCAACAGACAGAATATTCACTCCTGAATCCTGTAGGGCAGAGTTACTCAGGTCCAGCTCTCTCAGACTAGATGATTGGGAGCTGAGAACTGAGGACAAAGCTTCACAACTTCTCTCTGAGAGGTTACAGCCACTCAGTCTGAAAAATAAAGCATGAACAAGAAAAGGACACTATTTTAAAAATCATTGTGCAGTTATGAGTTAATTAATTATTAACTAATTATTGCTACACAGGTGACCTGTTTGCTGCTGCCTGCCGCTTAAAGGCAGTGGGGAGTGGGGACATTTGGGCAGTGCATTTATCGCAGCATATAATGTGTTTCGTGGATACACTGTATTGCCGGCCATGGTCTTTCCACACTCATCATAGCAATTGCAGTGCATCATGTTGTCAGCTTTATTGTATTTTAGCCAGAGAAACTGATCAAGCCACTCTCTTCCAATGTACACACTTCCCCCCTTTTACTTTCAGTCTGCTCTGGCTCGGAGTCCATCACATGTGGCTCATTTTCTGATGCCGTCTCCGGACCAGTGTTAGACATAACCTGAGAAGTCGATGGCTCCGTGTCAGAGAACTGGCTATGAATTTCAGATGGATCAGGCCTTACCTTAACAAAAAACATATTAATTGTTCTTTTCATCTTTTCTCATTACCCACAGCTACATCGACTTCTGTCATGCCTAGGCTACTCACTAGGGATGGGTATCGTTACTGATTTCTATAATACATTCGATTCCGATTCACAAGGTCCTGATTCAATTAGATCTCCTATTCAATTCAATTTTGACTCAGACAGTCAGAAATATTATAATTTGTATCATTCATCAGCACTGACACTTGTGAGACTTCATCAGAGGTGTGAGCATCACAGCAGATGCCTTTGTGTCAAAGTAACTGAGCATAAAATACAGAAAAACCTGACAGAGATGAAGTGGGATTTTATCGTGGTGGAAGCAACACATCAAAAGTAAGAGGGAATTAATGATGGCATTTATTAAATGTGAAGCGTAGTTTAGATCTTCTTTTGCTGGAGTTCAACCAACTGCAGGTGGGTGGTAGGGGGTCCAGGATGGTGGGCTTGAAACCCCTCCCCAAACTAAACAAAAACAACCCCAATCAGTCCAAAACTTCAACCAGTCCATAGGCCCAGTTGCGATCTCCACGATGGCCAAATAGCAGCCAACTGTGATCCAGGTGGTAGCTAGAAAACTGTCACGGCAGACATCTGGAGATGAGGTAAGGACCCAAACGCAGGCACTGACTTTAATGAAAAAAGTGAGCTTTATTGTGGAGATGAGCAAATGACGAAAGGCGAGGGTGGCGAGAATATAACTGAGAAAACCTAAACTGGGAAAAACTAAGAATTAACCAACAAACCTGAACACAAGGAGATGGAGAGCAGAGGTACATAAAGCACGGAGGAACACAGAGAGACTCGAGGAGAAAACACAGACGGACCAGCAAACAGCAGGAGAAAACACGGGACTTATATATTCACAGGGCAATCAAGGAATGGGAAACAGGAGGGGAACACAGCTGGGGGAAATCAGGACTGACGAGACAAGGAAGCAAAGCAGAATACACTGACATAAGAAACAGACCTTCACAATAAAACAGGAAACTAACACATGCAAAGACAGACCAAGAAACACGGACTTTACACAGAGAGAACACACGGTCAGAGAAGACTAAACACAGAACAGATGGGGCACAGAGAAACATGAGGGGTAAGGGATCAAAACTAGAAACCATAGAATAAATCACATGTGAACTCGACAAAATACAAAAATCACAAAGAACTAAAAACGGTGGGTCAGAAGACCCAGGACCCTGACTAAAACAGTTCTGCTGGCCAACCCGATGGATGGCAATGCTGGCCCAGACCGTGGAGTTGAGGAAAGTAAGATCCAAACGCTGGACTTTATTTATGGTGAGTGGAAAAAACAACAACTATGTACAAATCCAACACTCTGGCTCCCGTGGTGATTCCTCTGTGAATCCCACAAAGTGCATGTGTCCATAAACAGTAAAAAGGTGACAAGTCCAAAACCCGATTCCACACTGCGATTTCCCCTCGTGACGATGCTCTCCGCTCCCAGTTTCCTGGTGAAACAAAAACACACGCAGGACAGCAGGAAACCCACAGCAGTGATGTCGTTCACAAACACTCATCAACTGAGGTACTTCACAGGTTTGATGTATAATCCCACGCTGACTGGAGCTCCGCCCCCTTCTTAAATAGGACGCTTTTGATGAGGCCATCAGCTGCAGCTATTGAAGGCTAACAAGTGGCAGGTGCAGCAGCTTCCAGTGTAGGAACACTTCCTCGTCAAGGTCCCTCAGTGACCCAAAACATCTGCTCACATAGCAAAATGTATATGGCCCGGATCTGGCCCACACAATGTGCTTATGCATGGCCCACATACCGCAAAGAATGGCGGCCCTTTAATGGCCGAGATCAGGCTTGCCAGAAGTGGCCCAGACATGGGCTAGCACCCACTAGTGGTCCTGTGCTGGTCCAGAACAGTTTCAGCTGGAAACTGTGCCTGAACATAATAGTACAAAAGGAACATGACGAAACAGACAGTGAACGGACTTCTTATATAGCGCTTTTCTACTCTTCCACATTACTCAAAGTGCTCTATACAACATGCCACATTCACACACTTTCTTTAAACTGAGTGCTTCCTAACTACATTCATACACATTCACACTCTTGACTTACAGACTGGAGGGGCTAGGGATCGAATAACTAACCTTCCGACCAGTAGGTAACCCGCTCTACCTCCTGAGCTACAGCCACCCAGTGCTAAACATGAGGAACATGAGTATAATCACACACACAAGAAGACGGAGGAAAAAAGGAGAGAAAACCAATAAAACACAACACACAGAAAAGTAAACATATACATATACAAATATTGCCTGAGCACTGGGTCCCTAGACGCAGGCCATGATACATTGTGATGCCTCAGGTCCTGGCTTTGTGTTTACGCCTTTGTGTGGAATCCATTTATTTATCTACACTTATTTACTGTTTTAGCTGTTTGGGTATGTTCGGTATGACCGGTAAAACAAACAGCTTCACTTTTATGCTCAGCTCATTAAATTCATTTAAAGAATAATAAAAAAAACTCACCTCAGATTTTCCAGTTTACAATGTTGACTCTGTAGTCCAGCAGACAGAAGCTTCATTCCTGAATCCTTCAGATCATTGTTACTCAGGTCCAGCTCTCTCAGACTAGAGGACTGGGAGCTTAGAACTGTGGACAGAGCTTCACAGCTTCTCTCTGACAGTTTGCAGCCACTCAGTCTGAAAAACAATTTGTAATCAAACAATTAATCAAAATCAAATCACGAGGACAACAAAATAAAATATGTTGATGTCATTTATTTAATATTAATAAATATATAAATAAATACATTATAATTTATTTTTAAAAATGAATCATTTTATCTCCCTCATTCAGTTTATCCTTACTCAGAAAGACCACTTTCGCCAGTTTTTGGAAGGATTCTGCTCCACCTACTCTGCCTTCTAATATAAAGTTTCGGAAACAAACTGTAACCCTACTATAAACATAATCTCAGACATGATGACTGGAAATGTAATCTCAACAAAGAGAGCAGGAAATTTGTGTGTACTACATATCAGAAAGAAAGAAAGAAAGACCTTTAACAAATGCATTTTTTCTTATCACAATTAAATAATACAGACAAACACTCACAAAAAATCCCCCCCCCCCCCCCCCCAAAAAAAGCCACACACTTAGATCCAGTAGTTATCAAAACAAATACACTGAATAATATATTTCTAAAACTGCAAAACAAGTGTACCATCCTCCCTCAATAAAAATAAAACATTTTGAACACACCACAAATCTGCAAACACCTGCAGATTACAAGTAACACTGTAAAAAGCATGCTTTAGACAACTTGGACTCAACGTTTTTCTGTACACCCTTCCCAGTTGTTTTTCTGAAACTGTTAGTTACAAATAAAAAGTCCCAATGTCTTAATACAATTCCTTCCCCGGCACAAATTTCCTGGCAGGGTTGAACTGTTCTTGGTGCACCATTTGGTGTTTGTTGAAATAGTTTAGTGAAATTCTGGTGTTTCTAGCAAAAAAACCATTTATATTTAAAAATCTATTCTATATTTAAAAAAATCAATATCACGTCATTCAAGCGAAAATCCATTTTTAATAGGAAAATCGATTACTGAAAAAGATCATTCTCTTCGCCTCGAAGCCAGGTGCTTCTTGTCACTGCCGGACGCTCGCTTATCGTCTGGAACAAACTGTCACGTACGCAGGCACAATTTTTCAGCCACAAGCAAAACATGATTAAACTTTCACCTATAAATGATTCTCTCTAACTTGTATGTGGGTGTATGTGTGTGTGTATGTCTGTGCATGTATGATCCTCGCGCTGCACTTTAATTGACCTCAGCTTAGGCAACCAGGCTAAGGCCATCCTGTGTGTACTGATCTTGACTTATATGTAAAATGTATAAAACAAATGTTTCAATCTAATACAACTACTTAAAACTTAATCAAAGCTTAACCAAAGATATAAATGCATAATAAAATAACTTGCTCAAAATAACTTGCACTCAGACTCTGCTTTCAGTTTCACTTCTGCAGAAGCAAGCCCTACACACATGCAGTTTCCTGTCTCATTTTGGCACAGAGTATACTTCCTGTCACACTGCAGTCTGCACAGAAACATTTAAGATTATAGAAGCATTCAAAAGCCTTTAGAATTATAGATTCAACTCAACAGTTTAAAGTGGTTCTTACTGGACCTATAATAAAGACTAATATGATACCAATATGTTTGAACATCTGAATGCAATATCAATAGTGTTATTAATGGAATGCTAATGATGATTATAAAAATAGCAGCAAATAATAGCAGCAAAATATCCATATACTCTTCACACTATCCACCTGCACTTTCAAACGTACACACACATAGGCCGATAGGAATATCTGGACCACAGCCAATCAGAGAGGTCCCACCCCTGATATCTCTGATTGGTTTAGACCATGATATGGGCATAATGTGTGTCGCACGTGCAACCAAATTGGTCAAACTATATATTGTTACATTTAGCAATAATTATTATTATTAAATAAATGTTATTTTATTATTATTGTTTTTATGGAAACCTTATTGTCAGATATTAAACACGGTAGAAATGTGACAGTTTACTTTGGAAAACAATGGGAGAAAAAAACAATACACAAATACAGTTAAATTTTATTAGCTAATTTTTTGTAATCGTTTACTTTTTTCAGTTCATCCTTTATCTTATCCATCCATTGATTCATCCATAAATCTATTTTCTGTTGCATATCTGGGTGGCACACCAAGTCATTCCCAAACCAGGTGAGAGATATAATCTATCCTGCCGGCTCCCCCTGGCAGGGTATGTTCGGTCACAACCTAGAGCTTGTAATCATAAAATGGTAGATTTCATAGATTGACCGGTAAAACAAACAGCTTCACTTTTATGCTCAGCTCAATAAATTCATTTAAAGAATAATAAAAAACTCACCTCAGATTTTCCAGTTTACAATGTTGACTCTGTAGTCCAGCAGACAGAAGCTTCATTCCTGAATCCTTCAGATCATTGTTACTCAGGTCCAGCTCTCTCAGACTAGAGGACTGGGAGCTTAGAACTGTGGACAGAGCTTCACAGCTTCTCTCTGACAGTTTGCAGCGACTCAGTCTGAAAAACAATTTGTAATCAAACAATTAATCAAAATCAAATCACGAGGACAACAAAAAATGTGATGTCATTTATTTAATATTAATAAAAAAGAAAGAAAGAAAGAAAGAAAGAAAGACCTCTAACAAATGCATTTGTTCTTATCACAATTCAATAATACAGACAAAGACTCACAAAAAATACCCCCCCCTCCCAAAAAAAGCCACACACATTTAGATCCAGTAGTTATCAAAACAAATACACTGAATAATAATATATTTCTAAAACTGCAAAACAAGTGTACCATCCTCCCTCAATGAACATTAAACATTTTGAACACACCACAAATCTGCAAACACCTGTAGATTACAAGTAACACTGTAAAAAGCATGCTTTAGACAACTTGGACTCAACGTTTTTCTGTACACCCTTCCCAGTTGTTTTTCTGAAATTGTTCATTACCAATAAAAAGTCCCAATGTCTTAATACCATTCCTTCCCCGGCACAAATTTCCTGGCAGGGTTGAACGGTTCTTGGTGCACGATTTACCCACTAATAAGGCCTTGCTTTTGTCCCAGTTTACTTTGGCTGAAGAAGCCTTTTCATACATAGTTAAGATGTCACTCAATTCATTCACATCATGGTGATAACTAACGAAGATATTAACATCATCAGCATAAGCAGAAACAACTACCGAAGAACTGTGACCCATACCCAATAAATTAAGACCTTTTAATTTTGGTCTCAATCTAAATAAAAGAGGTTCAATTACTAAGCTGCATACCTGACCTGAAATAGGGCAATCTTGCATAATACCTTTATGAACTGATACGGGATTACTCAACCCACCTGCCACCTTCACTGCACTACTAGCACTGGCATAAAGTAATCTCACCCAAGAAAGAAAAACATTTCCCACACCAAGTGCTTGCAAGGTCGAAAAAAGAAAAGTATGATCTACAACAGCGGTCCCCAACCTTTTTTGCGCCACAGACTGGTTTATGCCCGACAATACTTCACGGAGCGGCCTTTAAGGTGTCAAAGATAAATTCAACAAAATAAAACTACTACCGGTACCGAAAAAAGAAGATTTATTCATAACACATGTGAAGAGACCAAGGAAAACTGAGTTAACGACAAAAACGATAACAAAATAACGCTAAAAAACGCTAAAACCCCTGAAAACCATACATTTCACCCCAAACCTCAACTCTCGCGGCCCGGTACCAAACAACTCACGGACCAGTACTATTCCGTGGCCCGGGGGTTGGGGACCGCTGATCTACACAATCAAATGCCTTCTCCTGATCAATAGAGATAATCCCCACATTTAGGTAATATGTCTCACAGACAGCAAAAACATCTCTCATTAGAAATAAATTGTCTAACATAGATCTGTGTGGAGCACAATATGACTGATCCACTGGAATTTGGAGGTCAATAAAACTTTTTAGTCTATTGGATTGCACCTTTGAAAATTTTTAAAGTCTGTCCATAAAAGAGTCACTGGTCTCCAGTTTTGAAAAAAGGCAATATTCCCTTTTAATGCAGCAGAGAGAGTATGCTCTGCTGGCAAGACGCTGGAAGTGTGCCCCTAACAAAAGAATCATTAAACACATCCAGAAGGTCGTTCCCCAATAAATTCCAGAAATATTAAAAAAAAAATCTGCAGGTAAGCCACCTATTCCTGGAGATCTCCCAGATGCCATTTGTGCAACCACCATTGTAAGCTTCTCTAATTTCAAGTCTGCGTTTAAAGTTTCCTGATCCTCTGACGTGAGTTGAGGAAGCCCTTGAAGAAGTTCCACTACCACTGCTTCATCACAGGTAGCTTTTGAAAAGAGATTAGCATAAAACTCCATTGCAAGCCTCCCCATCTTTACTGGATTCATTGTAACTTGTTCTTTTGGCAGACAAAGGCAGACCATCTCTCTATTCCATGTGACTGACTTATCCAAGTTAAAAAAGAATGCTGTTGGTGCATCCATATCACTAAGCTTTGCAAACCGATTAGACCCCTGTTAACCCTCTCTTGAAGAAGACTACGTAACTCCATTCTTTAATGATACAGTAAATCCTGCTGATTATGCTGACTAACAGAAACACTCTCCAATTCTGTTATTTCCTGTTCCAGTTGCCGAATCACCCTCCTAATGTCGTCAGTGGATTTATAAGTATATTTTTAACTGCCATAAATGTAAAGTATGTCAATTTGTTTAATTTATTGTGTTAATGTATGTTATTTATTTCCTTTTTTTGTTGTTGTTCCTTTTGGGGTAGGAACTAAGTTTCATTCTCTGTTGCACACAGGCCCCTTTAAGTGATGTAAAGGGAAGTCAAAAAAGGCATGTGCAAAGAAGCTAAGCTATAAGTTAACTAAGTCACAAGAAGGAATAAATAAACTGTTTTAATGTAAAAGAAAGCTGTAAAGAAGAAGAAGAAGAAATTGGGAATTATTTTCGTTAAGATTTTGTTCTTGAAGCAGACTCATTCCCTCACGGTTACGTGCAGCCAGCGAGTTTGACGGCGGATTTTATAGTGTTTCGGAGGAGAAGTGTGACGGAAGAATAAATCCATCAGTGAATGAAGAACCGTGGTGTCGTCTATTAACTGGAGGGAGTGATAGTCAAACTTGGACCTGCCCAGAACAGCTCATCAAGACTGGATCACAGATAAGCCACTGTTTAGGACACACAGGTTCATAACGTTTTCATGAAGAAGTCTATAAGTCAGACTCTAAAGTTTTTGGTCTGAAAAGTGACAGAAGAGTCGGAAAGTAAAAGGGACTGTGTATAGCCTGGCAGCCACGGTGTTTCACGTATATGAGTGTGCGATTATGTAAGAGATTTAAATTCATGTTCAATTGAATAATTATAGTTGGCTCTGAAAGGGCAGACGTAAAATTTGTAAATTTTGATAGAAATTCACAGTTTGTATTTAAGGTTCAGTGTCTTTTACAAGTTCGGTGTGTGACAGGTTATAATAAGAACTCTGTTAAGTGTACTTACTCTGTAATATTCTACATGTATGAGCTAATTTGAAGGAGAGTGACTTCATTTAGTTAAGCCCCCTTTATTCAGTATTGGCAAATGTCGTTGCTGCTTACTTTTGTATGCTGCCTGTGTACATATGTCTAAAGAATCAAAATGTCGCATACAAGAGAGAGGGATATTAGGCTCCTTATGTCAAACTGAGTGATTTGTGGCCCCAATAAATTATTAAAGAGCTCAGGAAGTAAAGGAAGTAATAAAGGAAGTAATAAAAATATGATATTCATAAAGTTATGATATTCATCAAGAACATGGTAGTTCATAGCTCATTGCTCCCCCCCCCCCCCAAAAAAAAGAACTAATTGATTATTTAAAAAAGTTTTTATATCTAATAGCATTCTTTTATTTTTAAGCGAGCCTGTGTGTCTGTGCGTGCGCCTGTGTCTGGGCCCGTGCTTGCATCTCTGGGTCCGTGCTTGTGTGTGTGCGTGTCTGTGTCTGTGTGTGTGTGTGTGTGTGTGAGAAAGTAAAAGTAAAATGAAATAGTAAAAGTGCTTATTTAAACATGTGCTTTTGTAATGTTCAGTATGGCGAGACATGGAGGTTGCATGCTTCGGGGGAAAACTTTATTTCAATTTATTTGCATTTGTTTAATCTGAACAAGGAGATTTAAAATCAAAGTCAGAGTCACAAAAACTCTCGCGATCCCCTCGCGGCTCCCAGCAAACACCTCCTGAAAAACCCTCCGTCTTTTTCCGAAAAGCGTACAACAAAAAAACCCTAGAATAACTTCTAGGGAACCCTCCTATACCCATAACCTTATATTCGAAAACAGGGGAAAAATCCTGAAAAAAATCCTTAGTCTTTTTTCTTCAAACGATCCCTGCTCCGTCTAAAATTCAGCGCAAAGTCTGAGTTGTCCCTTCGCTCTTAATCGCATCAGGCCGAAGCTGCAGCCAGCGCACAATCTTTTCCTTGTTGATCGCTCCCCGCCTCAGCTCCCGAATGCTGCTTACCTCACATAACAAAGGGGCGGCTCGCCTCGCACCCCGGTTAGCCAATCGGATCTAGTTCTGATTTTTATGATCTCCCACTGAGGTTAAGACTGGCACAGTGCTCCCACAAGACGCCTGACTTCAGCCACATCAACAACTGGCGCCGCTCAGACTGCTTGGGAGTTCGCATAAGGCCCCTGTCTTCGGACAGCTTCAACAACAACTGGCACCTCTTTCCTTATGTGCATATCAGGAGGGACATAAGGCCCCTTATAAATTATTAATGAGCTCAGGAAGTAAAGGAAGTAATAAAGGAAGTAATAAAAATATGATATTCATAAAAAAATATGATATTCATGAAATTATGATATTCATCCAAAATAGTAGTTCATAGCTCATTGCTCCCCCCCCCCCCAAAAAAAATAACTAATTGATTATTTAAAAAAGTTTTTATATCTAATAGCATTCTTTTATTTTTAAGCCATTAAAAAGTTTTTACTTTTTATGCTTAAAAAACGCCATCTGGTGGTGGGTCAGTGCGTGTGTGTGTGTTTGCGCGGGCACGCGCTTGTGCGCGTGCCTGTGTCGGGGCCCGTGCTTGTGTCTCTGGGTCCATATTTATGTGTGAAAATGTGTTAAACCAGAGTAAAAGTGCTTAGTTAAACTTGTGCTTTTGTAACGTTCAGTATGGCGAGACATACAGGTTGTTCTTTATTATATAGTCAGACAGCTTGCATTCCATTCTTGGGTGGAGCATACAAAGAGAAACAACTCCCTATATGTAAACTGAAGATATGTGAGTTCATTGGCTATATCAGGGTTTGTCCTGCAGCTTCTTCATGCAGTGATCACACTAATGTCACACACACTAAGTTTAAATGAAGCTAAACACTATAAGAGTACAAACACTTTAAAACAGTAATAGATAAATACAGATTTCCTTTAACATATCCCTCCTGTTTTAGCAAATTTAAACTGTATATGAATCACACCGATTTTATCAGAACATGACTACTTGCATTTTCAGTCAAGTCATCATTATGTGTGTTCAAATCAGTATTTATCTACGCTTTTATCATCGTTATCATCATCTTCTTCCTCTTGAGTTACGTTTACATATGCTGCAATTGAATGGTTAATCATCCTAGAAATCATTCCTCTGAGACATGGGATAACACATGTGGTGAAAATACAAAACAATAATAATAATAGTCCAACAAATATCAGGCCTTCAATCAACAGGGCCGTCCAGGATCCGCTCATCAGCCAGCCCAACCAGTCTGGTTTGCTGGCGGTCCAATCTGCTACCTGTGCTTGTTGAACATTTTTAAGTAGTTGTAGGGCATCTGTCATGTTGCTAGAATGTACATTGTCCATTGTGGAGCATACAAAGAGAAACAACTCCCTGTATGTAAAATGAAGATATGTGAGTTCGTTGGCTATATCAGGGTTTGTCCTGCAGCTTCTTCATGCAGTGATCACACTAATGTCACACACACTAAGTTTAAATGAAGCTAAACACTATAAGAGTACAAACACTTTAAAACAGTAATAGATAAATACAGATTTCCTTTAACACTAGGAGGAGCATGAGGAGAACAGTCTTTTAGGTTACCCAAATGGGAAATTTTGGTTTCAGAGGAAACAGTCTTTTTCTTCTCAGCCATAACATAATCAAACCTTGGGCCATCAGACCCAGTAAACTGTACAGTTTCAGTTACACTCGCCAAAGGCGTTTGCTTTGGTGAAGTCCTGGGTTCTGGCCGTGGCACTTTTCGCTGCCTGGGCTGCTGCCGCCTCCCCCTGGAAATGGGAGCGGAGATAGTGGTGGTTGCCGGTAATGGCAGAGAGGTTGAATCTGACTCCTCCTCCTCTGACCACATCGCTGAAAGGAAAGAGGCAGGTGAACGGTGGTCAGAGCTGGACGTGGAGGTTGAAGAATTCCACGGCAGTGGCGTGGAAACCCCCTTCTGCTCTAATGGCCGCTGCTGCATTGCAGAGAGCTCCATCTGATGGCTAACTCTCGGGCTTTCAGTACCTCCCGGGCCTCGCACATCATGTTTATTGAGTCCATAAATCCTCTGAGTTGACCAAAGTGGGGGTTCCTCTCGAGGATGGCTTCAATGGCTTTGATTCCCACAATCACGTACTGTTACGTGGCGCTGTCACTTGGTGTTCGCTCGCTTTGTGGTAGAGTATCACTTCCTGTTCCTGCTCAAACACAGTGGTGTTTCTGAGTAGCTTTTCTGCTTAGCAATTTAATTAAAAACTTTTAGATACATTCCTTCTTCATAGTATAATCTTCACGTGCTTCATCTGAAGCACACTTTCTGTGTACTCACTACCTAATTTATAGCCCAAGTATTCACTCACTGTCTCTGTACTGTTTCGCTAGCTTAGCTTAGCTCGTAGCCGACTCGTTAGCACCATGGCTACTTCACCTGTCCCTCCTGCACTTTCTTGCTCATTGTGTCAGATGTTTAGTTACTCCTCGGCCTCCTTTAGCAGTAATGATACCTATAACAAATATAGCATATTTGCAGCTCTGGAGGCCAGGATTACTGAATTGGAGACTCGGATTCGCACCATTCATTCACCCGTAGCTAGCCCCGGCAGACCCCAAGCAGCTGGGGAAAGAGGGCGGCTGGGTGATGGTGAGGAGGAAGCATAGTCTTAAACAGAAGCCCCAGGTACACCACCAACCTTTTCATGTGTCTAACCATTTTTCCCCACTCGGCGACACACCCGCCGGGGGTCAAACTCTGGTAATTGGTGATTCTGTTCTCAGATATGTGAAGCTAGAGACACCGGCAACCATAGTCAATTGTCTTCCAGGGGCCAGAGCAGGCGACATTGAAGGAAATTTAAAACTGCTGGCTAAGGGTAAACATAAATACAGTAAGATCATAATTCACGTCGGCAGTAATGACACCCGGTTACGCCAATCGGAGGTCACTAAAATCAATATTGAATCGGTGTGCAACTTTGCCAAAACAATGTCGGACTCTGTAGTTTTCTCTGGTCCCCTCCCCAATCAGACCAGGAGTGACATGTTTAGCCGCATGTTCTCCTTAAATTGCTGGCTGTCTGAGTGGTGTCCCAGAAACGATGTGGGCTTCATAGATAATTGGCAAACCTTCTGGAGGAAACCTGGTCTTGTTAGGAGAGACGGCATCCATCCCACTTTGGATGGAGCAGCTCTCATTTCTAGAAATATGGACCAATTTATTAAACCCCCCAAAATATGACTATCCAGAGTTGGGACCAGGAAGCAGAGTTGCAGTCTTACACACCTTACATGCCCTCCAGGGCATGAAGCAGGTATGGAGGAGATCAAAACTCCAGACATCCAGAGGCCCCCAGAACACAAGAGACCAAGGAAGACCAACAGAGGGGCAGCCGCGCCGCTATCCCAGAAAGGGTCACTCAGCAGCCGCGGAGCAGTAGCCAGGGGGGGTTACAGTGACGTGCCCGTGAGCTCTGCCGGCAGCCAGCTGCGCCTGAGTGACCGAGCCCCAGGCCGAGAGGCCGAGGGCACCCCATCCCCGAAGTGGCCCGAGCTAGCCCCAGGCTCCAGGCCCCGATAAGCAGCTACCAAGGAGTGAGCCGGTGTGTACCTGGACGCCCATCCCCGGACACAAAGAACCACCAACGCACCGATGTCTGAGGGTTTCCGCCATCGGCAGGGGAAGTGGTGGGGGGAGATAGACCTCCAAACCTTGGAGGGCCTGAGATGTCCCCAGAGAGGTGGCGTCTGATACCCAACCTGACATATAGACAAAGACGTACAGGCACACACAGATACAAACATTCATTCCCACCCTCATGCTCTCATAAGCAATTACTCCACACTCAACCAACGTGGAGACAGACATAAAGAGACACTGTACACACAATCACACTCCCCAAGCGTACTCTAAGAACCGGGTCTAGGTACCCTTGCCCCTGGAGGGGGAAACTGCACCCAGACCCAGGTGGTGTTACCCTTTTCCCTGCGGTGGGGAGAAGCAGACTGCCTCAACTCCGCAGCAGCAGGGAGGCCCCACATTCCAGACCCCAGTCGGACGGCAAACTCCTCCTCCTAGCCCCCCCGCTCCAGCAGGCCGCAGAGAATGGGGGTGTGAGAAGACTCCAAACCTCCCTCCACCCGCTCATATGTAGTGTTGATGTATGTGTGTTTAGATGCATTTAAAACCCAGGAGGGAAGGGAGCTACCTTCCAGAAAGCAGCAGGTAAGCGCATAGCCCCTCCTGCTAGCCCTCGATGTCTACATGTATTTAAAATTGAGAGGTGGGCAACGACGCCAGGGGTGAGGTGTACACCCTAATGGTAATTTGGAGTCCGTGTTGCGTGCCCACCCCCAAGATCCTATATGTATGTGTTATGAGAGTGTGAGTAATGTGAATGTCTAAGTTCTGAGATAAAATTGAGGCAGAGGCAGCCAGAAGGGGATGGGGGGGGGATGCCTCCTCCGCACCCTGGTGATACACCCCTACCCCAAGGCCCTGCATGTGTGGGTGATTGTGGTGGAGTGGGAAGAGGGAGGCAGCTGGAGATGGGGAGGGAAGGAAGGGAGGGGCAAGTGATCCCTCCCTGGGGCCAGCTCCCCCGCTGACCCCAGTAGGCACCCCCATACTCTGCAACCCGCCAGGGAAAGGGGGCCCAGGCCCATCCGTACCCGGGCCCGGTGCAGCAGCGCCGCCTGGCCCCACAGAGCCCGGGACAGCCCACCCGACCCCACCACAGAGAAAACTGCACCCACCCCATCATCCACTCATCTACCAGACTACACAAGACAATAGACGCCCAGGCTGAGATCTTCCTCCACCTCTCCTATATCTCCCCCTCCTGCAGAGAGAATTCCTGAAGAGAGGAAAGCTCCTGCAAGATGTGACAACCTCCCCCACCAGTTGAAGAGCCCCCCCAGGTGGCTCGATGCACTGGCGGCACCCTGCGCCAGGGCTGGGCCCCCATACACCCACCCGCCCACAACCCCAGCAACACACCAACCAGGACCCAAGCCCCCGAGGCCCGGCCAGGGCCCCAGCCCAGAGATGGAGCGCCCCCAGAACCTCACGTCCGTCCCGGACCCACCCTGGGGCAGCCAGGCTACCAGGTCAGTAACCCACGTCCGTCAGCACAGGCCCTCCCCTAGCCCCGCTGCACGCACCCACGAGGAAACCGTCACCTAAGAGCCAACAGAGCCCTTAATTGGCTACCCCGGGTTGAGCCACCCAAGGAAGATGCTCCTGGGGAACCCCCCGACGCCCTAAGCCTGTCCCTACCCCCACACCAATCACAACAGTGAAGGTGGGACCAAACTATGACCCCCCCACCCCCACTAGGTGATGGAGCTGATCAAAGGAGCCCAGAGCAATTGATCTGATGTGGTGGCAGAGGCTGTATCAAGACTAATGTAATCTAATAGATAATTTCTATATTGGTTAGAATTAAGATTATTTTTATTTTTCCAGTTCATGAGGACTGTTTTTGTGGCTCTGCATAGGGCAGTGAAAACCATGTGGGCTATATTCTTTCCTGTAGTGACATTATCTAAGATGCCCAACAAACACACTAAAGAGGAAGTTGGAATGTTACATTTCAGACACTTTGATAAGTCTTCACATATCTCACGCCAAAACTTCTGAACTGGTGGACAGAACCAAAGGGTGTGGATATAATTGTCCGGTGAATTGGTTTGGCAGTGTGAGCAGTTCTTGGTAGACGTAAAGCCCATCTTGAACATCCGATGACCTGTATAGTG
>CAKLIZ010000526.1:46693-60434 GCA_922035795.1 Oreochromis mossambicus
AAGCATAACATAATAAAAATCCTAAAATCCTAAAAAATCTCTTAACACAACTGCTGACACATCTAAAGTTTGCCACAGCTTCTTGAATGAGAGCGTTGTAAAGATGAGGATTCTAATCACTTGTTTCTCCAATCATTTGAACCATAGGTGGAAACATTTGGCCCACTGAGAAGTAGGACTGCAGTAACTGATGCCGTTCAGTCTTGCATAACTTGACAAAGTTATGCAAGACTGAACTTGTACATGCTTTGAAATACGAGTGCTTGCTTTCAAACCTAAGGGTGCACAAATGAATGAGTGGTCCAAAGTGAAGGATAAGCTCTGCATAATGTAACAAATAGTGATGTTTTGCTTTTAAAGCATTGTCAGGAAACCTACTGTGTCTCAGATATATATAGTCCTCTATGAAAAAAGTTCTTGATTGATTTTGTCCACTTCTGCTTGTGGAATATTAAATGAAGAGTTTGTCAGACAGTACTGCAAGAACATCGTGCATTGCACAGCTGAGAAGATCCTGAAATTCCTCTATGATGCTCTGTATAGTGCTGGTTGGTAAGAGCATTTTAGCCTGCATTACACAAAGCCAACTGTCTTCTAATAGATTAACTGTGTCCTGTCCTTGTATTATGGCAAATTCCCCAATTTCTTGTTGCCTTGACTGCTGAACTGTCTACTTATGTTTTCGAGAAATACGGCTGGAAAATGGTGTTCGGACACTGAAGTATTTAGAGCAATCTTCAAAGGGACATAATACTTTTTTCCCGTCTTTGATGTGAAATCTGAGATGGGCACAGAGTTGTAAAGTTTTGTGCAGCATTCCCACATCCAGGAACTTGACAGCTGAGGTCACCCGTGAACTCATAGAACTTCTCCTCAGTGGTCTCCCTTCTTGTTCGGTGATTCCTAGTCATATGTGAATGAAAGGCAGAAAATGTTCTGAAAGTAGCAGGACAGTTCTCAGTTCCACGAGAAAGCCTATAGTTAGCTACATGTTTGTGGCTTTTAACATGCAAACTGAACAATATAAATTTGCATGCACGGAAGCCACAAAATTTACAAATACACATAGTTGCAAAAAGTTCAATGACCAATTACCTTTCCTAAATGACATGTGCAATGCAAAAAAAACAAAAAAAGAAAGAAAGAAAAATAAGAGTATTGTCAATAGGGACCAATTCCCAGTTTTTACATGATCAAAATTATTCACAAAAGGCTTCAATAAACGGAAAATGTGTGCTGACAAAAGACAAGAGAGCAGTGCACAAAAATGAAAAGATATTTGAGCTCGACGCTTTAATGGGTTTAGCCTGACTAAGTCAGCACTTCGCACCGTACAGGTAGTACAAGCACACCTGAAAACACTGACCAGCTAACAGCTTTAAGCATTTGGGCGCAACCTCGGTAGTTCACCGATTCACCTGTTGCAAACGTCCAACTTTCTATCAAGTCTCATAAATCCATCGGCAACTATTACCTAACTAGTCTTTTGAGTCTCCACATTCATAGATATTGATATTTTGTCTTAGCATTTGAATGAAAATAACCTGGCTGGGTAGCTTAAAAGTCAAAACAAACAGTAATAAGAACACGTTTCTGACTTCTGTCAAATAAGTGAAAAAACACTTACCTTCAGACTGATTAGCTGGTGTCAGTCCAACTTTAATGTTTCCCATGTCAGTCCGTTTTAGGGGAAAAGTTTTAAGTTTAATTGTTTCATTTACTTTTGAGATACTCCCTCATGGACGAGAAATTTGGAGTCTAGCAGAGTTGTCACGAATAGCATACGAGCTTCAGATATAATCCAATCAACCGTGCATTTAACCTGACTGAACTCCATCCAGTTACCTCTGACTACTTCTAAGTTGCACATGTTAACGGTCTGTAAATTGTCTCTGTTGTTCTTCCACCATCTCATCATCACTCTGAAAAGCTAAGAAAAGCAGATCAATATTTTCTTCTTCTTGTTATTTAATGGTGGTTGGCAACCAGCGAAAGGAGCATTAGTCACCTCGATCAATATCTTCTATCCGCCATTGTTGTTTTGAAAGTGTGCGCCATACGTCACGTTGTACGTCAGGTAAAGGTGTGGTCTCGACTAATGCTCTCCCACTGAGATGTGTAACAAGTGCTACACACACCTGTCGCATAACACGCTTTAAAAACGTAACATTCGCTTTAAAAACACAACCCAACGCGCTAAACATGAACAAACAAAAACACCCGTGTTACATTATCATGTATATCCAGGACATCTCTTCTGAACCAAGACGAAGTGGTGCTACAAGGAGAGTGCATTTTATAGCAGTCTGGCCTGCCACAAAATGCACCGCTAAAAATACAGTTTCTGTTTGTCCCAGAATTTATTACATTTGAGAGTGAAGTTGTAGGACTGATGCTGGTTAGTGGTGTAGGTTTCATGGATGTGACACCTGAACTTGTGTAAAATGACCACCAGAGCATATTCCGAGACTTCTGGTTAGTTCACTGTAGTTAGGCAGAGGTGTCTTAAAAGTACCACCTTATACAGAAAAAAAGAAGTTCCAGTATAAAAAAGAATAAGAAGAGAAAAAAGCTACACCCTGCTAAATGAAGTAACTTTTAAACATTACTCTAAATGTAACATATAGAAAGGAAATCAGTCTAAGTATACGTTACCTACATTGGCCCCCATTTTAGTATATAGAAGTATACTTGAAATGAACTTTTAGATGTACTTTTTGTTCACTATAACTGTACTAACATAATGTCCTTTCCAGTCTATAAGAGTATACTTAAAATATACTCTAACACAATACTAAACTTACAAGTATACTATTGATTTACTTTTTAGTTTATATTTGAGTTACTTCTGGTTGAAACATAGTAATTAAAATCCAGTTGAAACATATTTTTCACATGTAACAAATCACTCCATTTCCCAGACAGTCAGATAATAGTTCCAACTATCAGAAGGCTTCCTTTGCAGAGAACTACACTCATAGTTCACGTACCAGAATTATATTGCAAACAGGTGAGAAAATGATTTGAGAGTTGAGGTTTATTAACTATTAACCCTTTTCACTCACGGTTTAAACATTTTTTTTATCCCACTTACTCTGTTCAGAAGGTAAAAGACATTACACAAGAATTTCTGACAAATTCTTGTTTAAAACATCAATTATTTCTTTCATAGTTGTTTTAATTTTACAGTTAAAGCATTGCAATGCTTGCTGGGTATTTCGTTGTACTTCTTAGTATACTTCAGTTATACTTCAAATACTTCAAATAGTGTAGCTGCAACTTACTCCTTAAGTTAAAAATGATGCTGTATATTGTAGTTTACATGTGATACTACTCTCACAATGAATTGCATTTTATAGTAATACACTCTGAATGAGGATTTAGGTAATTACTCTTAGATCTACAGTAGAAAACAACAGAAATCCCGATGGTGTAATAGTATAATCTCAGTAACATCACCAATTGTTACATTTGCTGTATTTTACAGCTGTTTCCATGAGTACGGTGAGTTACCGTAAAAATAATGTAATCTCATGGAATTTTCCCACAATTACTTGCAAATTACAGTACTAAACTGCAAACATCCTTTAGAGTTTTTTACTGTTGATTTTGCAGTACTAAGCTATGGAAATTACTGCAAAGGCTAACAGTGCAGGACATGACAGGCAGCTGCACTTATCTAACAACATGTAGCAGAGCTGATCTATGTTAGAGGATCTATCACAGCAGCTGAAAGTCCAACACTGGATACCAGCTGAGCCTGTGCTGAGTGTTACAGGAAAAGAAACACTGACACTGGTAGACACAGTGATGCTGACTGGGGCACAGAGCTGAATGATGCAGCATCAGGACACTGTTTCAGTCTGACTGACAGAGAAACCTGTAGCTGTATCTACATGTGAGGCAGAGGCCACACAAGCAGGTTTCTATGTTTCACAGTGACTGAGATCTTCAGTGGGGGTGGACATGCTCCTGTACAGACCTCTGAGGAGAACCAAGGTGCAGTCAAAGAGTCCAGTCTGTCCTCACAGATGTCAACATGTGGTTTCATCAGGTCTGCTGTCAGCTAGCAGGCTCACATCAGAATCACTGTTCCTGAAAAACACAGTCTGTGTGACATCATCAGTCAGCTGATCGTCCCAGATCTGAATGGTTTCTGTCTCTACTGAGGAAGTCAGAGAATCTCACTGAGGTGTGGATCAGGTCTGAGTGACCTGTGGAGGGACAGCTTTAAACAGTCCACAGGTCTCACGTCCTGCTCAGTCTGGTAGCAGATACCTCGTATTGTTCCAGATGTGCTGACATCACCAGCAGCAGCAGCAGCACAGCTGTGTGATACGATGAATCTCAGTTATTGATCCAACACACAGTAAATGCAAAGATCAGGATTTATGAGAGTAATCATTATGAGTCTGAACACATGATCACTGAATGTTAGTCTCCACAATAATAAGCTAACACAAGCAAACACAGCTTTCATCTCTTATTTTGAAACTTCTTTAGAGAGCTGTGATGTGAGCGTGCCTGGCTCTGAGGCACTTGGGTCAGCCTCTGTTGTTTAGAAGTGTTACAGACTGTGAATGACACAGACCTGTCAGTTTCATGTTTGTCTGTAACACAGCTCAGGGGCTCCATGCTGAACGCATCCATCCAGTGTTATTGATCCAGGACTAATACCAGCATTGGGATCAATACTACACAATCACATGTGTCCACGTGATGCAGTTTGAAGAGCAATCAGATGTCTCTGTATGAGGGTAACAGAAACTCTGCAGCAGCATCATCAGCTCACATGGAAACTTTGATGATTCACTTCTGTGGTGTTTTTACAGAAACACGTCACAAAATTAGCTCCACCTGTTTTGTGTGTGAGCTTTGAGTTTCTTGTCTTCATTCTGGATTCTTGTGTTGGTGTTTTTACACAGCAGATGTTTCCTGGTTGGTTCCTTGATGACCACATGAAGCTTTCTGAAGCTTGGATTGAAAACGCTTCATTACTCAAAGCTTTCCAACACAGGCCTCTGTGCTGCCATCTGGTGGACAAACATATGAAGTGCAGCGTGAAGCTACAAATTAAAATGAACTGCTTCAGCTACGTTTATATATAACATACTATAACCTATATAACTATATGTATAGTGTATTATGTAGGTTTTAGAGCTGGGGTAGAATTGCTGATGGCCTGGTTGTTATTTATGTTCCCCATGGTTCACCAGCTCTCACACAACATCAGCACCAATGATCCACGTCCTTATAAACCTCTGAATCAGGTCCTGAAGCTGTGACGTCCTGAGTGAAGACCTCACTGATCACATGACTCTGGTCACCTGGACTCAGTGTTTCTGAAGCAGTGTGCTGGGTTTTTAAAAATACGTGGCTCCTGCCTGATGTTGGGCCCACAGAGGAAGACGACTCACTCACTCTTCTTCACTTCCTCCTTAAACATGTGGAAGGAGAGCAAAGTGCTGCCAGACTCTTATTTCTGACAGGAACAGAAGAAACCACAGCAAACTGTTCCAGTTATTCATCTTCATCACAATCTATTTATTTATTATGGTGTCTTCAGTCTGAGGGTTTGAAGTTTCCATGTCTGTGTGATGTGTGGTGTGAAGGCTGCTGGTTAAACTGGGACTCACTGTTTAAAGCACTGAGTGCTCATAGAGAGATGCTCCATGAGTCCCAGTACAGACTACAAACATGGTGGAAACTTAGCTTTGATATCCACACACTCTGCACGTCTGTGAGTAACTGTGATGAAGATGTGCAGAGATCTGTGTCCAAACAGGAGAAAGACTGTAAAGACTCTGTGCTTCTAACAGCCTCTGTTAACATATGTGAGGCTGTTTGTTGTTGTTGCCATGGAGCTTTTCACTGTTTGGGTCAGCAGGTCATGTGATCAGGTTTGTTCTGTGAAAGCTGGACGATGGTTCAGTGTCAGGGTTTGTTTGCATTCATCAATAAATATCTAAATAAATCAAAGACTCCATGTTTGTTCTTTCATCATGTGACCTCTGCTCATCCATCTCTGTGTGTATCAGGATACATTTAGTTCATAATACACAGAAAAATCAGAGTTATTACCTGTAATAAATGTGAAAGTAAAGATTCCTGCAGTGATAACCAGGCAGGACTGAAACACTCCAGCAGAGGGCGCTGTTAAGTCCTTATTGTAGCACAGTTACTGTGTGCAGTTATACTTCATACATAATCTGCACTTATTTCAATCAGACATGCTGTCAGTAAATGATTGGTTTCTATTGATTCTACTTCCTGTTGACTAGTTTGATGACAGTGAAACAATCACAGCTGATTGTGTGATGATGTAAACTGTCACTGTTACATTCAGTGTGTGTGACATCATGTTAGTGCAGCTGATAACAGCCTGGTTATGATGCTGTTAGAAACACATGAACGTGTCCATAGATCAGTGTGTGTTTAACATGAGAGCTTCAGCCCTGCTGATGTGTTCAATAAAGACATGCAGGAAAACTGATGAGACTCTGAAATAACTCTTTATATTTATAATGTAACTCTGCATCAAAAGAACAACAAAGGATCCCAGACAGGTTTATGTCAACAAAGACGATTCTGATGTTTCTGTGTTTCTAACAGTTTGACATTATTAGTAAACAGACTGCAGTGAACAGGATTTATAAAGAGCTTATATATAAAGATATGACAGCTGTTTGTTGATCACTCTGTGTTTGGACCTGATCAGTCCAGCTGTTTACTTGAAATATGTTCATTTACCTGCTCTGTTATATTTATGTTCTTGTCTCTCAGGTAGGAAGTGAAACCGAAAGCAAAGTCTTGAGTGCAAGTATTTTGAGCAGGTTATTTTAGTATGCATTTATATCTTTGATTAAGCTTTGATTAAGTTTTAAGTAGTTGTATTAGATTGAACATTTGTTTTACATAATTTACATATAAGTCAAGATCAGTACATGTAAGGATGAGCCTCTGTTCTGGTGAAAGGTCAGAAGTGCAACGGGTGAGATGAGAGAGCATTTAAGGACGAGACACACATACACACACATATTAGATAGACTCATTTATATAGGTAAGAGTTTAATCATGTTTTGCTTGCAACTGCAAAATTGTGCCTGCATATGTGACAGTTTGTGCAGAAGGTGGGCCTGATGTTCCAGAAGATAACCCCGGGCAGGATTGTGACAGGAAGCACCTGGGTTCTTTTTAAACTATGAGGTTTTGGATTGACGTATGCTGTATTGTGTCTGCTTTGCAAAAGAGGGGGCTGTACTATCTTACCCCTATAAAACCTTTGTTCTGACTATTGTAAGACAGTTCAATACTGAATCTGCACAGTATTGGCTCCACGCTGCGTGTATTCATTAAAATCTTCGTCTAATTGCACCCGGCCGGATCAGTGGTCATTATTTTGGATTCCTCCTTCAATTTCTGAACCCTAACAAATACTTCGTGTCAAGAGATTTATTCTAAATGACACTTCTTCAGCTGAGAGTCTAAGAGTGAAGACACACACTGCAGATCTTTACTTGCAAGGGCGGTCACAGAACGCTCACATCAGAGTGGGGGCCCTGTGATCAGCGCTCTGTTACCGCTTTGGTCTTTATTTATATACAAAGCAATACAACAGTGAATACGTCTATTCATAGGCAGAGGAATGTTAGTGCGTAGGGAGTGAAGATAAGAGTGGTTCAGGTGTATGTGTGTGTGTGTGTTGTGAGATTCAGAAGGACGCGGCCCCTCTTCTTGTTAGGGAGCGCACATAAGAGTGTCCAGCTCTCCTCTTCCTGGCAGGAGTGAAATAATAACAGCTTGTTCAGCTATTATCGCTGTGAGAAAGAATTTATAAAACAGAAACAGGTCTTGTAATGGACAACAGTCTAAGTCATCAAAAGGTCATCATACAGTATTCTATCATATGTAGACTTATATCATTAAAAGCTTATACTGACTACCAGTACAATTTTCCACTGACACTTCGTGAGGTGAGGTCTTCATTGGATTTGCTGCAGTTTGCTTACCAGCCTGGCATCGGGGTGGAGAACGCCATCATCTACCTCCTGCACCGAGCTCTGACTCACCTGGAGAAGCCTGGAAGCACTGTGAGGATCATGTTCTTTGATTTCTCCAGTGCTTTCAACACCATCCAGCCACGACTTCTGAGAGACAAGCTGGAGCTATCGGGAGTGGACCACCACATGTCCCACTGGATACTGGACTACCTCACAGAACGTCCACAGTATGTGAGGTCACAGGGCTGTGTCTCTGATACACTGGTCTGCAGTACGGGGGCCCCACAGGGAACTGTGCTGGCACCGTTCCTCTTCACCCTCTACACTGCAGACTTCTCCACCAACTCCCCACGCTGTCACCTACAGAAGTTCTCTGACAACTCTACCATAGTCGGCCTCATCACAGGTGAGGACGACTCAGAGTACAGACAGTGGACTCTGGACTTTGTTGACTGGTGTCAGCAGAACCACCTGCTGATCAACGCCGGGAAAACCAAGGAGTTGGTGGTGGACTTCCGGAGACGCAGACCCACCACACTGACACTGGTGAACATCCAGGGAGTGGACATTGAGATAGTGGACTCTTATAGGTACCTGGGTGTTCACCTGAATAATAAACTGGACTGGAGCCACAACACTGATGCTCTTTACAGGAAGGGTCAGAGCAGACTCTACCTGCTGAGGCGGCTGAGGTCATTTGGAGTACAGGGAGCGCTTTTAAAGACCTTCTATGACTCTGTGGTGGCATCTGTCATTTTTTACAGAGTGGTATGTTGGAGCAGCGGTTTATCGGCAGCTGAGAGGAAGAGGTTGGATAAACTCATCAGGAAGGCCAGCTCTGTTCTGGGATGCACCCTGGACCCAGTGCAGGTGGTGGGAGACAGAAGGACTCTGGCCAAAATAACATCTCTGATGGACAGAGTCTCCCACCCCATGCATGGAAATGTTGCTGAACTGCAGAGCTCCTTCAGTGACAGACTGCTACATCCTAGATGCATGAAGGAGCGTTTCCGCAGGTCCTTCCTCCCTGCAGCTGTCAGACTGTACAATCAGAACTGCTCCCAACAATCACAGATGTTAACATCAGCACTGTAACTGCAATAAGTTAACCAACCGATTCGCACTACAACCTGGTTTGCCTCTTATCTGTAGTTATTTTTATTTAATTTAATAACTGTACAGTACTCTGTTTATCCATTGTCCTTAATGTAAATATGTAAGAAAAATTGTGTATGTTTTTGTTCTGTGTCCTGTGTACTGTTTGTTTGTATATGTGTCTTCTTACAGCAGACAAGCGCCTGGAATGAGGTGAGCTGAGTGTTGCTTTGGTGGGTCTGTGCCCACGTCATGCATCGGGATTCATATTGGCAATAGTTCATATCTCTGTTCTTTAGCCTTCATCACAAAGCTGTGAAGGAAAAACAAACATCTAACAGGATTTGATGGATGCAAAGTCCACTGAGCTCTTTGTCATTTACAAACTTGTCCAACCAACAAGAGCACAGATGAAAAACACAGTGACACTTAAAGGATTTTGCCATATATGAGCATAGATTACTTTCATATAGATTTTCAATGCAGGCTTTTGGTGAGCCGCTGGGTTCTGTCTAATAATCATCTCAGCATTTTACAATAGAATAGCTCTTTATTAGCTCTTCATTTATTGTTATTGGACATGAAACAAGGAAGCTGTGTTTCTCATTGGATGTTAGTTTCATGTTCATCAGGATCATTTTCTAAAGAGCTGATATTTAGACCATTTACTGCACTGGCTGCACATTCTGTCTACATTTCTCTGTATGTGCTGTGTTTGTCTTTCATATTTCTCCATATTGACACAAACAGTGAACAGCAGTAGATCTACTCTTCATCTGTTTTAGGCCCAGTGAAAGATCTGAAGCAGAAATGGTGTCATTAGGAGAAGAAGAACAAGTCCGGCGAGGAGGCAGCAGCTCTTAAAGATGAAACACAGCAACTTAGCCCTGAGCTCAGAGAGCTTCACATGAAAAAGCTCCTCAAGCAGATCATGTCAGAGGTTTGTCATCAACAGGAGGAACTGTTCATATCATAGAATGAGGAATACTATATTTCTTCCATACAGACTGATGCGACAAAACCAGTAAGTATGTGTACAGCGCACACTGTAGTGTATAGCACACAGGAGTATTAGCTTATTACGTACACGTTGGTAAGCTGTCTTGTGGCAACTGACGAACTGAAACAAATGAGTGTGCTGTGTGTGCAACAGCGCGACAAACTTTACCTGTCCTTTTATTAACTGCACAAGTAGTGCTGGTCATAGCTGCTGGCTCACTGGATAAGGCTGTCATGGGTCTGTAGCTCTGTCACCGTTTTAGGGAACATATTTAGTTTTAAAGTAAGTTACAGGGCTTTTCCTGCCTTTCTGGAGGGATTATATTTCACTAAACAACGATCTAATATGCATGTCCACATAATTATGCATTCTTATAATTATAATATAATAAAAAAACACGCTGTATTTTAAAGAACATACATTAAGAAACAGATTATATTAGATTTATATTTTAAATAAGACAAAATGCTGATTTTACAGCAGCAAAATTATTGTATCTCTACCGTTTAAAAATGTAATAAGCTTTCTGCCTGCACAGAGTGGATAGTGAAACAAATGGAATCATCATAAATACATTATTTCATATTTATTACTTTTTTCCCTCATTGCTTTATTATTGTAGCTCTAGTAATAAATAATAAGGGAAAGATTCTGGATCAGCACCATGATGGAAACTTGTGCCCACACTATATACAGTATTCTGAAGAAGGTCTAAAATGTAACTGCGTGTGCATGTGTGTGTTTTATGTATATGGATTTTTGAATTATTACTCATAATATAACATTGTCCAGACATGGCTGGCAAGGACATGAGGAGGAAACAGTAGGAGCTGTGTGAGGTTACTAAAGGCAGTGGATCCCTCAGCAGCTGGATTACAAAGAGCACAGGTAACATTAACACATGTACCAGTTGTTGGAGTTCCAGTATAAAAATAATAATAAGCACAACTGGAATGTTTTGCTTCATTTTTCTGTCATCATTTTATTATAGATTAAGTGCAAGAGTTGTTAAGTGTGGATAATTAAATTATAGTTTATTGCAATAGCAAGTTGTGCCTTGTTCTCAGATGGACAGCAAGTGGAGAGTGATAGATGAGATGAGGAAATAGAAGGAGGAAGAGAAGCAAAGAGTGATTCACAGGCAGAGGCTTGTTTATTTCTCAGTTGATGATGTCACCCTGGATCTTCTGATCAAGTAAGAGTCACTCGGAATCTCAAATGTTAAAGTACACTTACTGATTGTACTTTTACTACATGAGCTAATGTAGATGCTCTAAAAGCACGCTGACTGAAAAAGAAGCACACATTTGGAGAAACTGTGCTGTAACTTCTCATACTGTGAAGTTTTCTGACAAAAGTGAATTGAAAACTTCTGCTGTACAGCATACTAAGGGGTCCTTTGATGGGCCATGTGCAATTACACAAAAGAACAAGTTAAATTTCACAATAACACTGACTGGAGAAAAGCCAGTTTGGGATTCTAATTGAGATTACAACTGTAATCAGTAAAATCAGTGCTGTGATAGTTAGTTTAAGATCGAAACCTGATTTAAAACACAGTCTAACATCAACATTCTTGCCCCTGAAAATAGGTCAGGATATTTTCTTTCGTTTCATTGGAACAGTAGAGTACCATAACAAACAAATTAGTACACCTTTGTAAGAACAAATATCCCTGATATGGAGTTTTTCCTGTTTTACATAAAGACTTAGGGCTGCTAGTTTCCTAGTGGCAATTTCTCATTTAAACCTTGGTGACTTAAAAGTTTAGCAGCAAGACACTTGTTTCCTTTGTTCCATCAAACATTTCTTTCAGCCATCTGTGTTTATCAGAGTGATATGTGACTAATTTTTTATTGAATCACCAGAAAGTACACAAACACAAGATTAAATATTTTATTTATTTATCAAAGATACATAATTACACATTGATACAATGAACAAGGTGTTTATAAAAATTACACATAGTGTAAGAAAAACATTAGAACATACAAATAAGTGTTTTATGATAATCTGAGAAACTTTAAAAGCATAAGAATAAAAGTTTTAAAAAAACATGTTCTTTGATGATCACATTACATGTATCACATATTTTAAAGCATAACGTAGGGAGCAGAGTGTTCACAAAGACAGTTTTACGATTACTTTTTCCACAGTGCTTGTATGCCTCTTGCAAAACTATGCACTTTTCACCATAAGACACAATAACTCACGATTATCTAAGACCGGCCATGAAATGTCCGTCGCTTCATTACGATCATTTGTCCCCGCTGCTGACCTCAGATCCAGTCTTCTGTACTTGGGGGTAAAATGTCTCTTTTTGGTGGTTCATAAAAAATATCTCAAAAAGCGATGTTGGTGAGGGGACCAGAAACACTGGGTTGCAGAGCAGTTGGTAAGGACTTGTATATTTCTGGAGAGTCTGCAAAAGCTGTCTTGCTCGTGCTCCTGATTGGATATGTGGAGCCCAGCTCTGATATCTCACTGGTGGCAGCTAAAGGTAGGCACGCCTTGGAGGCGGAGTTGGTCTCGGGCGCAATCTTTCAAACGAGCCTCACGGCATTTCAGGCAACCTCAGGCCGGAAACAACATCCGGTCACTCGCGGTCAAAATCCACGGAGAGCTGGTGTTTCGCAGGGATCAGGTTAACACACCTGGCTTAAATCAGAGTCTAAAAAATATAAAGAAAAACAAAAAGATTTTTAAAACACGCAAACTAGCAAAATATCAAAGGAGCATAACATAACAATAACAAGATGATATGAGATACCTGATGAGAAAATGATAGGTGATGTAGTGATGTAATGTATAAGCTTTGACGGGAGTTAAACTGAATCTTATATATATTTTTAAAGTGTATTGTACGTGGGATAGGCTCCAGCGCACCACGCGAGCCTGAAAAAAGGATAAGCGGAAGCGAATGGATGGACGGATGGTGTATTGTACGTGTTACAAACCACTGTGATATTTTTTAAATGAAAGGATTGAGAGAATGATAAAAAGGAAAATGCAAAAATGTAGTTAGAGAGGAAGATGAACACTTACCGAGTGATATGCACATAGGGAAAGCGACGCGAGTTGTTGTTGATCCCTGGTTCTCGGTTGTTGCGAGCTCGTTTCCCGCAGGCTCTTCTGCACTTCGGGCGTAGCGATGAGGCTCAAAACACCCCAATTAGACAAAGTAAAGGCGATCCGCGGTGTGAGGGGACCAAAACTTTCACCTCCTTTTAGCTGGTAGAAAAAGATTTTGCTCTCTCTTAGGCTGAAGGCATAGCCCCAAAATCGGAATCTCTCTTGCATAGGGTTTTTTTTCCGGTAGAAAAGAAGAGTTACATTTAGGCCTAAATGTTAAATTATTTAACCTGAGTGAGAGCCAGCTGTCCATGCTTCCGAAGTCAGATGGCATGTGAGAGAGGACGCGAGTCTTAACCTGAGTGGGGGATCATGAAAATCCAAGCTGAGCGCGATTGGGTGAGCGGGGTGCGAATGGAGCCGCCCCTTTTGTAATGTGATTGTCATCGGGGCAGTAAGGCTTACCTGGTACGATTGATATGCACACAGGTAAAAGTGACGCCAATTGTTTTAGTGGTCTGGAGACTGGGGTATTATTGTGGATTCGGTCTGAGTACCGCTAATTGTTTTAGTG
>CAKLIZ010000526.1:60444-83103 GCA_922035795.1 Oreochromis mossambicus
AGTACCGCTAATTGTTTTAGTGGTCTGGCGAAGGGGGTATTATTGTGAATTCGGTCTGAGTGGCAGCGGGGCAGTAAGGTTTACCTGGGAGGCGGAGTTGGTCTCGGGCGCAAATTTCAAACGAGGTAAGCAGCATTCGGGATGAGCCGGGGGGAGCGAACAAGAAGGAAAAACTGTTCTCTGGCAGCAGTTCGGTGCGAGTAAGAGCGATGTAGGACTTAGACTCTGGGGCTGAATTTTTAGTCGGAGCTAGTGATAGGGCTGTTTTTTGAAGAAAAAAGACTAAGGATTTTTTTTTTTTTTCAGGATTTGGGAATAGAGGGGTAGCTAACAAGTTATCGTGGGGTTTTTGAGAAAAACGCGGAGGGTTTTTGAGGAGTTTCTCCATGATATTTGCCTAAGGATCGCGAGTAAGAACTTAGAGACGGAGCTAGTGATAGGGCTGTTTTCTGAAGAAAAAAGACTAAGGAATTTTTCAGGATTTGCCCTGTTATCGAATATAAGGTTTTGGGTATACGGGGGTTCCCTAGAGGTTATTTCTAGGGGTTTTGGAGAAAAAACGCGGAGGGTTTTTGAGGAGTTTCTCCCTGCTTATTTGCCTAAGGATCGGGTGGGAGCCGCGGAGATCGCGAGTGTTTTTTTGCGACTCTGAGTTTGATTTTAAATTTCTTTGTTCAGATTAAACAAATGCATATAAATTGAAATAAAGTTTTCCCCCAGGGCATGCACCCTGTATGTCTAGCCATACTGAACGTTACAAAAGCACAAGTTTAACTAAGCACATTTATACTGGTTTAACACATTTTAAATACATAAACACGGCCCCAGAGACATAGTCCCGGTCCCGAGTCAGGCGCGCGCACGAGCGCGCCTAGACACACAGGCGCGGGGGTGCGCGCACTGCGCACTCATGCGCTGTCATGCGCTGACCCACCACCAGATGGCGTTTCTTTAGGGAAAAAAAGGAAAAAGTTTTTAGTGGATTAAAAATAAAAGAATGCTATTTGATATAAAAACTTTCTAAAATAATCAATTAGTTCTTTTTTGGGGGGGAAGAAAAGCAATGAACTAGCATATTTCGGATGAATATCATAATTGTATGAATATCATAATTTAATTAATATCATAATTTAATTACTTCCGTTATTACTTCCTGAGCTCATGAATAATTCATTAGAACCTAACACTCAAAAAGCTCATGAATATTTTGACAGAAGGGGTATAATATCCCTCCTTTCAAGAATGCTAATCACAAACTGCTAATTAACTTCTACCATGGAGATCCTTCTGCTGCACACTGTGGTTCAGCTGCTGTGGAGGACAAGAGGAAATTGCAGCTGGTGGTGAGGGCAGCAGAGCGGCCCTGGGCCCGACACTAACCTCCCTCAGACACATTTATATACTGGCAATGTCGTCCTCAAGGACCCCCTCACACCCTGGACACTCAATGTGCACCACCACCCATCACATTGCACCTCATATTGCACTGATCACCTGCTCATTGTGTTGCATATAACTTGTATATGTTATGTCGCAGCTGTACGAGCTAGCTACGTGTTTTGTAAGCTGCTGTGCTCTTCACAAATAAAGCTGGAAGCAGCTCAGACTGTTAGAACCAGCACTGAGGCCTGTTACATTTCTACAGTGTTAAAGCAATGGCTGCAACCTACAGCCTTTAAACTAGCGATTAAAATGCTGACAGTAAACTCGTCAGTCCAGATGTTACCACAACAGCTGTCAGTTCTCTCATTCCTTATATCAAGACTGGAGATCACATTACTGATTTCAGTTCATTTAATATGTGAGTGCACAGATTCATTCGCAACTGGACATAAATGATGATCAAAGGTTGTATATATGATGAATTCATCAAATCCCAGCCTCTGACACAGTGCGCTGAATCTTAGCTTTGGATGTCCAGTATATTCTAATCAGTGCAATGTAAGCATTCACCGAACCTACAGTATCTACACCTGTGTGGCAAATGTGTGGCAAAGACACAGATAATGAAGTTTAATTATTAATACAATATACATCATGAGAAACAAAAGCTGAAATTGATTCAGTTTAGTACTTTTCTCTGTATGCTCTGTGATTATAAAGGCCTTAAATTCTGTGATATATCCTGTAAATGATTTTCACAGAGGTCTTAAAGTACTTAAATCACTGCTGATAGTCTGGTTGTTTATATTTTCACGTTTTTGTGTCTGTAGGGCTGTTTGATGACGATTTGGACTCCTCTGTGAGATGAGGACACACCCACATCTGTTCCATACTGCAGCCATGGATGGTGTTACAGCTCTGAGGCAGCTTTGGGGCATCAGACGCACACACTGGAACACCAGCACCTGGTTTTCTTGAGCTGCCTTCTAAAAACAGTGGCCACGGCCTTAGCAGGCTTTCCTTCTTCCAGTGGTTGTTCTGTAGTTCTTATATTACTATTGAAATAGGACCTGACTTGGAGATATCTGAAAAAATCTTGGTTTTCCAAACCATAGGTGTCTCTTAATTTTTCAAACCTATGTAATCCTTCTTTTCCTAACAATGAGCAAAATGGTCCGATCCCTCTTGTTAACCAAGTTTTATAACGTCTATCTATTTGTGCAGGGATATCATGTGTGACCCATCTGAGTTGTTTGATGCTAGTCCCTGATTTAAGGCTTTCACATTCATCAAACCATATCTTTAAAGGAGTTTTAGTCCATTCCTTTAAATTGTTTTTCTGTTACAAATATAATTTTTTATCTCCTAATATTGTCTGTAGTGGTAATTTTAATTGTGTCACATCTAAATATTTCCATTTTGCTTCATACGACGGATCGCACCAGTAAATTAAGTATCTTAATTGTGCTGCTTTAAAATAGCTTTCTAAGTTTGGGAGGGAAAGTCCACCCCGTTCCTTAGGTAGTTGCAATGTTATATATCTAACTCTGGGTTTACGGCCCTTCCATATAAATCCTGAAATCATTCTGTTCCATAACGCAAACTGTTTGGCTGGTATGTGTACCGGTATATGGCTGAAACATTTTCAAATGATGAGCTTCCAACAATGAGTGAAACAGTAAGAGCATGTGGAGAGTTTGGAAACATCCCATTAAGAAAGAGAAATCAAACATTTTGATTCATTTTAATGAGCTCAGACTTGTTGAAAATGCAGAGGAGCTGGTTGTGAACTGAGCTTCAGAGAATCACAACATACTGAGATTCACTGTGAAGCTTTGAGTGGAAAAACACAGAAAACAACATGTGGATCCTGGAATAATGGGAGCTTCCATCTTTAAAGGACTGAAGAGGAAGAAGTTTACAAGGAATCATTTAGAAGAGTTTCAAACATCAACTGATTGAATCCATGAATCTGAAAACGTGTTTGTGAGTGAAAGAGACAGACATGTACAGACTGAACTATCTGTTCAACAGTCAGAGTGTTTCTCTAACAGGAGACGCTCTTTACTCTCAGCACAGGGACACTGAGGAACCAGGCCAGAACCCAAACCCAGGATAAAGCGTTTGAGTGAATGTGGTGTTGAAGGTGTGGAGGTGGATCAGAGTGTCAGAGGAGACTCTGTAGAAGGACAGAGTGCCAGCAGGACAGTCCACATACACTGCTGCTCTGTTAGAGACAGAGGAGGAGGAGGAGGAGGAGGAGATGGATGTTTGTCTGTTATTGTTACAGACAGAATCGGGACGATCATCAGAGCAGATCAGACTCCAGGATTGATCATTACATCCAAACACACAGTCTTTACTTTTTCCTTCCCTTTTGATGCTTCTGTAACTCACTGATATATTAACCCATCCTTTCCACTCAACCTCCCAGTAACAGCGACCAGTCAGACCATTTCTACACAGCAGCTGAAGCTCATCAAATCTGTCTGGATGATCAGGATATGACTGAACCTCCTTCACACGTTTCACCTTCCTGTTGTTGTCAGACAGTTGGAGTTTTCTGTTCACTGTGTTTGTGTCGATTGTGAGTTGACAGGAATCTGATGGAGAGAACAAACACAATCCAGCTGCAGTTATTGATCCATCATCTGTTCATTGATTGACACTTTGATGATGACTCCTGACATGATGAAGATGGTTGAATGTGTGCTGCTTTGTTTTCATGAATCCCATTAAAAACACACTTACACTTCCTCAGACCTGGTCTCAACCATCGGACTCCAGCAGGCTCCACCCTGAAAGGAGGAGGGGTCAGAGCAGCACAGTCAGCATGCACACATGGACATTACATGGCTCTCATACACACACTGTTACACACTGATAAAGAAACAGTCCAACATTTTCACAAATACACTTCAATCCATATGTGGATCAAACTGCTGATGATTTTGACAGATCCTGGATCCGTTTGTTCTTTTAAGTATTTTTTGTATTGGTTGTCACAGCTATGTATTTATGGCCATTGATCAGTGATTTTGGCAGTTTGCATATTATTGATCATGAAACTGAGCTCATGGCCCACTGTTAGTCAGTGGTGCAAATTTTGGTCATTATGCAGATTACCGTTTATAAGGTTAAAGAAACCTGCAGCCAGGTGAGATTCAAGTCACTTGGATTAGTAACAAAATATTTCTCCCTAAAAAAATATAAAAAAAAAATTTCCTTATAAGAACTATAAGGGTTCATTGTATGTACTTTTACATATGGTGGCTGACTAAATAAAAAGGGACAGACAGGAGTCTCTTTGTGGTAAATATTGTAGCGGTGGTCTTTGTGGCTTCATTAACAACAGCTGGTGCACTTAGCATTGAGGTTATCTCAATTGTTCCCCAGATATAGAGCCACTATTGGTTAGCAAAACTCCAGAGCATTTTGTTTGCCAAGAGATATAAGTGTCATTAACGTCTTGATTCCCAATCATCCAGGTAAATAAATCTCAAAAAGTTGATTCTGTTCATCTGGATGTAGTTTTTTCATTTGGCCTGGGGCAGATCAGTGTGCCCCCGAATGATCTGGAGGTGACTCAGGACACAGAGGTTTGGTCTTTTCTGCAAAATGGATGGATGATGGATGAATGGACAACATTCAGGACAATATTTGCTATTCAATATTGCTATGCTATTCAGAAATTCAGCAGTGCTTCCCCTTACTCAGAAGAGCAACCCTAGCCCTCCCTCTTCACACTACTTACTACAGTGGTACAATAGAAAACATCCAGACCAATAGCATCTCAGTGTTGTATTGTCGATGAAGCACAGGACTTTTTGTCACTGGCAATTTGTCTGTTGAACGCACTTTAAATGCAGAGTCATATACAAGAAACAAAACACACTCATTCGCCAAAAACGTTTTTTATTAACAACTTCTGCCTTATGCAATATTTCAGTGTAATAAGAGCTTGAAACTCTTTCCCTAAATATTAATTTGTACTAAAGTTCACATGTCCAGCATAGTATTTATTGTTGATGCGCTTTTCTTCTTACAGGTCAGTCTTGCAGACATGATACTTGATTAAGTTCAAGGTAAAATTTTAAAGACTAATAATATTTTATAATCTACAGTAAATTGCATCATTAAAAGATTCAGGAAAATCTCTTTGCACAATGGACAAGGTACAATTTCAATTTTAGACACCATAAGTGAAAAGACACACTACAGTTTTCTCTGTGGAAAGTGGGAAACTATTCTATGGTAGAGTTAATTTAAAAGATAAAATCATGAAATGATGGTATGAAAACTGTATATTCTGTATACCCTTGTTGACTGTCCTACATTTGAAACAATGCAATCTTTGTTTAAGTTTAAAAACTGTCTTCAAACATGTGCGGGTGTTGATTTCTTTTTCTTTTGTTGTTTGTTTGTTTTCTTTTATGTACTTTCCAGTGTAATGATATTGTTTTAGAATGCAAGGAAAGTTTATTTATATTACTTTTCAAACACCACAATTATGCAATCTCTTTCATTAAGGCTGGAGAGAAACCCCAGGTGTGCCCAGATTTAACAACCAGTCTCCTCAACACCGCCTCTGATTGGCAACTACAGGCTGACCTGGGCAAATAGCTAAAGTTCCCTCAGAACATTGCAAAAACATCCCTCTGGCCAGACATGATAATTATTTCTGAGGCCTCAAAACATCTGATTATGCTAGAACTCACAGTGCCCTGGGAAGAGCGGATCGAGGAGGCCAATGAAAGGAAACGAGGAAAGTACCAGGATCTAGTGCAGGAGTGCAGGGGAAGGGGCTGAAAGACTTTCTATGAGCCCATAGAAGTGGGTTGTAGGGGCTTTGCAGGATGATCACTCTGCAAAGTCCTAGGCCGGCTGGGCGTGGCTGGGGCAGCCAAGAAGAGGGCCATCCAGGTTGTGAGTCAGAGAAAGCCACAAGGTGGCTGTGGATTAAGAGGGCTGATCCGTGGGTAGCTACTGGTACGCAAGTCGGGGCCTGATCACCCCCGGCTGGGTCACCTGGGCCAGGGTGTATGATGTTGAGAGACCCGAAACACCTGATGACCCCAGGATACATCACTGAAGATGCGTACCAGTGCATCCAGGAGATGTGTCTTTATAGATAATGCAAGGTGCTTTACAAGATTAAATTAAAAACAAAAATAAGAGTGAAAGAAAAGACAAATGATACTAATAGTAGGTTGGGTTGTTGTATCACCCAATTCTTTTTCAAATCTGTGCAGCACAAAGTGACCATATTTTTCTGACCTTAGAGACCTGTATATTTGCATTTTGGGGGCGGGGTACGTGTTAACAAAACTAATAAAAAGCAACACTGAACACATAAATGTCATATTCAGAACTTATTTATAACTCACCTTTGTGGAGCAAGGAAAGGAGGTTTTTCCATTGACTCATTACTTCTCAAAGACACAGAACTGATGGACAGATTACTTCTCAGAGACATAGAGCTCACTGACCGGTAACTTCTCATGGACACACAACCGGAATCAGTTTCAGAAAAATTCTCTGAGATATCTGTCTCAGAACTCTGATTGGTTCTAAAAGACAAACAGAGAAAATTGTTTTTTAGTGATCATTCAAAGAAATTTTTCACTCATCTCTTAAGCCTTTCATCATTGTCTACCCCTCCCTGATCCTTATTGTCGTCAGGGGGAATTGTTATATTTCTAGATGTGGTAGGTTATTGATATTTTTATGTCTTATGTTCATTTTCTTTGTTACTCCTGTGATCTAAGTTTGATTATGTTAGGTTTGGTTTTGCAACCTGTTTTAAGGTGTGTGGTATAGTGATTCTGTCTTTGGGATCCCAAATCTTTAGTTCTTACTACTTTTTACACGATTTCTGGAATCCAAACTGCAAGTAAGTTTCAAAGAAGAGAGTCTTGAAATCTGAAGGCTCTGCCTCCTGTTCTACTTTTAATTATCCAGGGAACCACAAGTAAGGCTGCAGTCTAAGAGCAAAGTGCTCTGTTGGGATATGGTACTATGAAGTATTTAAGATAAATTATGATTAAGATAAGATGGGGCCTGATTATTCAAGACCTTGTATGTGAGGAGCTTGGTTTTAAATTGATTCTGGATTTAGCAGGGAACCAATACAGAGAAGAGAATATAGAAGAAATATGCTCTCGTTTTAGTCCCTGTCACTACTTGTGATACAGCATTTTAGATCAACTGAAGGCTTTACGGGGAGCTTTTAGCAAAGTTTTTCTACTAGTTTTTCAATGTCACTCTGAGACAGGACATTTGTAGTTTTACAAGTATTCCACAAATGCATAAAATCAGTCCTACATATTTTTTCAATATTCACATTAAAGGACATATCATGGTTAAGAACAACTCCAGTATTCCTGGAAGCCAAGGTAATGTCATGCACAGTAAGAATTTAGTTAAATACCATATTTCTAAGATTTTTATGCCCAAGCACAATACCCTTAGTTTTATGTGACATTTGAAGCAAACCATTAGAGGTCATCTAAGGAGCTTGGAAAGAAAAGCATCTGGACTTCTTTGAGTTGCTTGAAGACGTTTCACCTCTCATCCGAGAAGCTTCTTTTGTTCTAAGGGTCAATTGGTGGGGAGTCCCAGATTTAAACCCAGTGGGAGTTTCCCCCCCAAAGAGGGACAAAGGACCCCCTGATGATCCTCTACCTAATCACATGAGCCAAGGTGTGAAAGCGGGTGTGGGTCCTAATCAGCCAGGGTTTCGGGTGAGCTCATTGTGAAACCTGGCCCCACCCTATCATGTGATTTCCTGAGGTCAGATGGCCCAGGATGTGAGTGGGAGTTAAGGCGTCTGGGAAGGGATCTCAAAACTGGATTATAGATGGCAGACAGTTGGTGTCGTAAACCACCGCCTCTATTCAAAGATGGTCGCTCACAGTGGACCTAAATGGCTTCTTTCACTCCTCTTTCAAAACATCTGTCCTCTCTGTCCAAAATGTGAACGTTGGCATCCTCGAAAGAGTGACCTTTGTCCTTTAGATGCAGATGAACTGCTGAGTCTTGTCCTGTGGAGGTGGCTCTTCTATGTTGTGCCATGCGCTTGTGAAGTGGCTGTTTGGTCTCTCCGATGTAGAGGTCTGGGCATTCCTCGCTGCACTGTACAGCATACACCACATTGTTAAGTTTGTGTTTAGGAGTTTTGTCTTTCGGGTGAACCAGTTTCTGTCTGAGTGTGTTGCTGGGTCTGAAGTACACTGGGATGTCGTGCTTGGAGAAAACTCTCCTGAGTTTCTCTGATACACCGGCTACATAGGGGATGACAATGTTGTTGCGTCTGTCTTTCTTATCCTCCCTCGCTGGTGTCTGATCTTTTCTGTGCATCTTTGCTGACTTTATAAACGCCCAATTAAGATAGCCACATGTTTTAAGTGCTTCCTTTACGTGTGTGTTCCTTCTTTTTCCCTTCAGGCTTAGAGGGAACATGTTCTGCCCGGTGGTGTAGGGTCCTGATAACCCCAAGTTTGTGTTCCAGAGGGTGATGGGAGTCAAAGAGGAGGTACTGGTCCGTGTGTGTGGGCTTCCGGTAAACTTCAATGTTAAGGTTGCCATTCTCTTCAATGTGCACAGCGCAGTCCAGGAATGGCAAACAGTTATCCTTTATGTCTTCCCTGGTGAACTTGATGTTTTTATCCACGGCGTTAATGTGCGCAGTGAAGGATTCCATTTCTTGTCTTTTGATTTTGACCCAGGTGTCGTCTACATATCTGTACCAGTGGCTGGGTACTCTCCCTTTAAAAGAGCCAAGAGCCTTTCTCTCCACCATCTCCATGTAAAGGTTGGCTACAATAGATGACACAGGGGAGCCCATGGCGCAGCCATGTTTTTGTCTGTAGAAACCCTCATTGTATTTGAAATATGGTGGTGAGGCAGAGGTCTAACAGTGTGCAAATCTGGTCGGGTGTGAAGTTGGTCCTGTCTTCCAAGGAGCTGTCTTCTTGTAGTCGTTTTCTGACAGTCTCCACTGCGTCCGTGGTGGGTATGCAAGTGAAGAGTGAGACTACATCAAAGGACACCATGGTTTCATCTGGCTCCAGGGTAAGTTTCTGGACCTTGTCGGTGAAGTCGGTGGAGTTCTTGATGTGATGTGGGGTCTTCCCCACAAGAGGTGCTAGGACAGTAGCAAGGTGTTTTGAGATGTTGTAAGTGGCTGAGTTTATGCTACTGACAATGGGTCTGAGTGGGACACCTTCCTTGTGGATCTTAGGAAGTCCGTAAATGCAGGGTATGGCATCCCCTGGGTAAAGGCGGTGATATGTGAGGCGATCAATGATTTTGTCCCTTTCAAGGTCTTGAAGGCAAGCTATAACTTTCTTTTTATAGATGCTTGTGGGGTCTCGCTTTAAGGCTTCGTAGGTATTGTTGTCACTGAGGAGAGTAGTGGTCTTTGTGTGGTAATCCGTTGTGTTTAGGACCACGGTGCACCTTCCCTTATCCGCTGGTAATATAGTGATGTTATGGTCTTTGCTCAGGGAAGTGACGGCCTTCTTTTCTTGTAATGTGAGGTTAGACGGAGGGACTTTGGCACTGGAAAGGGTGCCTGAGACTTTCATCCTGATCTGCTCTGCTTCTGTCTGTGATAATTTGTTAATCCATATGGCAGTTTCTGTGGCTGTGATGAGGTCCACTATGGGCAACTGTTGCGGAACAATGGCAAAATTGAGTCCTTTGGCTAAAACCTTCTTTTCAGGTTCAGTGAGATTCCGGTCTGAAAGGTTTTTCACCCATTTTCCTGACTGTCCTCAGGTGTGTGTTCTTCTCTGAGTTGTGTAGATTCAGACTGAGGAGTGAGTGTTTTCGAAAGCAAGGTATGAAATTTCCTGCATTGTCTTTCTTTACCTTTAGAGTGTTGGGCCCGCTGAGCCTTGTCCACAAACTTGTAAACCTCTTCTAAAATTGGAGAGGGTAGAAGGGTTTCCAGTTCTTGCAGCGTCTGGCTAATCTTGCTCTGGAGGGCATCTATAGTGAAATGGACCTGTCTTATCCTTTCACTTAGAAGCTGATTTTGTGCTCTCCGTAGAATCAAGTCCGCTCTGTATCCCCTCACAGTGGATACAAGACGCAGGCTCTTAGGAACAACTCTGCTTTGTCTGCATCTCAGGTTGAAACGGAGATGGTTCCTATAATCCGCTAGTTTTCTTGATTCCCTTTCATACTCCCACACCAGTTGAAGGGTGTTCCTCCCAAAATGTACGGCAATATGTCTGTGAAGGTTCTCAGTCATCCAGGTC
Organism: Oreochromis mossambicus; assembly: GCA_922035795.1. Classification (NCBI taxonomy): domain Eukaryota; kingdom Metazoa; phylum Chordata; class Actinopteri; order Cichliformes; family Cichlidae; genus Oreochromis; species Oreochromis mossambicus. Next base: position 71,094 of record CAKLIZ010000526.1, read on the forward strand.
ATCGTAGTCTAAGGAGCTTGGAAAGAAAAGCGTCTGGACTTCTTTGAGTTGCTTGAAGACGTTTCACCTCTCATCCAAGAAGCTTCTTCAGTTCTAAGGGTCAATTGGTGGGGAGTCCCAGATCTTTCTGTTTTTGAAGACATTCCTGCAGATTAACTAATGAGCTCTGAAACCTGACTGAAATCTGACTGATTAGAGGTTGCCATGGTGTGTTTTCCATGTTTTGGCTGCGGTTCCACCTCTGGGCGGAGCCCTCATTAGCTCACCTGGCATGCTCACCTGTCTGCAGTCTGGGATAATCAGCCAGCGGTATTTAAGACCAGCATTCACAATTCTTTGCCAGTTTGTCCGCTAACATATATTAGTACAGGCCCCCTTAGATCTCTATGCCTTGGTTTTTCATGTTAATTTACCACATTCTCCATTTGTCCATGTTTATCTCCTTGGATTCTTCATACTCATCGTTTGCACTTTGCTTTCTCATTCAAGTCCACGTTATGGATCTTTGGAAACCCTGTTTGCTAGTTGTGTTCACAGACTCATCACTCCTTACCTGCCTGTCCTCCTGCCACTGCAATCCTGGATGCCTGGAGCATTCAGCTAGGACTCTCGACTAATACTCATTTTGTCTGGGTACTCAAATGCCCAGCATTACTCCCTCACTAGACTCTCTCCAATTGCTTGAAAATAAGCCATAAAGAACTGACTGACACATATTCTCGCTACTCCTTCCCCAGCATCCTTCTAACCTCTCTCTCCCTCTGTTTCAAAGACCCATGGTCGAGTTCCATGCACCAAGCACATTCCCTTGTGTATAGGTTCCACCTGAGGATTACTATGCACATTTCTCCTTGTGTACAGTTTACACCTGGGTATATTGTAAATAAAGTCTTGTTAAACTTGAGTCCCGCTCTGTGTGTCTGTATCTGTGATTGGGTCCACATTTATAGCCAAATGCAGAATCGATGATTACGAAACAGGAAATAAACCTAGGCACTCAGGAACAGTCTATTCAGTTTCTAAGCGCTCAGCATAAAGCCATTAGTGACAGTCAAGAAAAGCTCTTTGCCCCACTACAAACGCTCCAACCTGGTTCCGTGTCTATTCGGGGAGCTGTTGCGCCTCTGCCCGCTCCATTCCCTGCTCCTGAGAACACTGCATCCCCCAGTTATTGCTCCCAGTAAGACCTTGGCCGCTCCCCTTTTTCGTGACGCTGCCTCCCGGGTCCTTGAACAGTTTTGGGGCAGCAGGGTTGCTGCAAGGGATTCCTGTTCCATAGTGATTTAGTGTTCGACCGCTGTCCGCGCACCTTCTCCAACAATGCAGCAAAACAATCTTACCTAGTTTGTAAGCTGAGGGAAAAGGAGTTGGCTTGGACCTAAGCGTATTTATCCTCCCAGTGATTGCAGTCCTGCTCATTTGACGAGTCTCACTTCATCCACAACTAAAGCCAGGTAGCCGCACCCCTCACATGACTCACCTCCACCAAGATTCCTCTGGACCCCTGGAGCCGATACTGTTTTCACCAAGCTAAAATATCTATTTACTATTGCACCAGTTTTGATTCACCCAGACACTACCAAACCTTGTGCCTTTTTCTCAAATAATGTTTCACCAGCCGAATGTAACTATAATCTTAGGGATAGGGTACTATAGGCTGTCAAACTTTCCCCTCAAAGTGGTGTCATTTGCTAGAGGGAGCGGAGCAGCCCTTCACAACCTGGACTGACAATAAAAATTTAACCTATCTGCGAAATGGTAAGAGGCTCAATGCTTGCCCGGCGCAGAGGTTTTTGCAAGGTTTAAATGGCTCCATTTCTTATCATCCAGGGTCCTGTAACATCAAAGATGCTCTGTCATGCCAGTTTCCTCCTAACACTAATCACTCTGAGGTCTGCACCATTCTTCCTCCTACATGCAGGATTGGGTACCATAACCTGGGATGTCGAAGACACCATCAACTAAGAGACCGAATCGGATCCAGGGACTGGTCTGGTGAATTGGTTTTTCTACTCTGCAGCTGCTTGCTCCACAGCTTTACATTGGATTCATTTGGGAAACTTCTCATGTAATCCCAGGAGAGGAGGGACAGCTTCACTAATCAAGAAGTACTTTTGATGGGATACTCTGGAAAAAGATGTTAAGGAATATGTGGCTGCCTGCATGATTTGTGCAATAAGAGCACCTCCAAATGGTTGGCAGCATTCTTGAAGCCCCTGTCAACCCCCCATCGGCCTTGGTCACACATTGCCTTAAACTTTGTAACCGGTTTGCCTGATTCTTCTGGAAAGACTTATTTATGTCAACTATCGTTGACAGATTTTTTCCAAGGCTGCATGTTTCATGGCGCTGGAAAAACTCCTCACAACCTCAGAAACCTCTGGAATTATAGTCAAACAGGTATTCTGACTTTCCGACTTCCCTGTGGAGATTGTATCGGACAGGGATCCACAATTGTCATCCCAGTTATGGAAAGCATTCTGTTTAGCCTCAGTAGCAGGACCTAGTCTCAGTTCTAGTTGCCACCTGCGGATCACTGGTCAACCTGACCGTCTCAACCAAGAGCTGGAATTCACCCTCCCCTGCGTCACCACACACAACCCGTCAACCTGGTGAACCTACCTGCCATGGGCTGAGTATGTACACAATCCTCTTACCTCTTCTGCTACTGGTCTCTCTCCTTTAGAGGCGTTCTTAGGTTATCAGCCGCCACTATTCCCTGAGCATGAGGCTGAGGTTGCCCTTGGTTCAGCACCACTGCGACACAACTGTTGTTTCTGGGCTCGGACATGGGAGCCGCTCCTATGGACCATCAACTGGCAGCGTCACTACGCTGACCACAACGGAGGGTCCCAGCTCCCTCATACTCACCTAGACAAAAGGTATGGCTCACAGCTAAGGGTGTTCATATCCAGGCAGTTTCTCACAAAATCTTGCAATGTTATATTGGACTGTATGAGGTGGCCAAGGTCATCAGCCCTTTGGCAGGCAAATTGATGGTCCCTGCATCTCTACAGATACATCTGACTTTCCAGGTGTCCCTACTGAAACTGGTGCACTCCAGGCCTCTTCAGGGTATTTAAGACCAGTGTTCACAGCTAAGTGTCAGTTTGTCTGCTCACCCATGTTAGTATAGGCTGCCTTAGTTCTCTATACCTTGTTATTTCATGTTAATTTATCTCTTTCTCCTTGTGTCTTTTGAATCTATTTGGATTCATGCACATTTCCCCTCGTGTACAGTTTACACCTTGTCATGGTCCGTGGTCCTGGGTCTGTGGAATGCGTGATGCTCGGGTAGCCACACCCCCAGGCTGGGCCATCACCGGCACACCTGCTCTCCATCGCGGTGATTACCAGCAGAGCTACTTAACCCGGTGCTGACGGATGCTCCACGCCAGTCCGTTAATCACCTCTCAGTGGTAACTAGACTTCCGCGAAAGCGTTACATCAACATCTACTTAGAGCTGTGTTTAACCCGCCTACCTGTGTCTAGGTTTCGATCCGGCGTTCGGCGTCTGCCACCTGCCTGTCCTCCTGCTCAACCGGATCACTCAGTGCATCATCTGGCCCTTTCACCATCTCCACAGACTTCCTGTTCTCGGACTGCCACACTTCCCCCCCGAGCTCCCACGGTCCCGCTCTATCCCTCCCGCGGTCCTGATTCTGGCTTCCCTGTGTCATTGTTTCTCCGGGTTTTTAGTTCCTCGTTTTGCTCTCCAAGTTTTTCCGGGTCGCCTTTCGTTAATATAATAAAGTGTCGTTTCTGCTGAGTCTGCGTCTGGATCCCTTTTGTGCACGCGCGCTGTGGCGCATGACACACCTGTTTATATTGTAAATAATTTTTTGTTGAACCTAAGTCCTGCTGTCTTTGTCTGTATCTGCTCTTGGGTCCACGTTTATGTACTGGCCTCTGGGCTCAGCCTGACAGTGATAAGTTTTAAGATTGAAGCATTAATTAATGGTAGAATTTCTTTGAGCAGTCTTGGAGGAATCGGGTCTAAAACACACGTTGATGGTTTGGAGGAAGTAATTACTGAAGGTAAATCAGAAAGATAAGTTGGAGAAAAAGAGTCTAAATGAATAAAAAGATTAAATAAATAAATAAATACATTCATGAAGTTATTAGTTAAGGAGTAGCCTGGGTTCGGGTGAGCACGTGACAAGACATTGAGGACATCTTTTCGGAACCATGATAAGAGGGTTCTTGCTGATCGGCGCTGGCTTGGCCCTGGCTTGGCCCTGGCTTATCGAAGAATAAAGAAAGCGGAAACGGCTGTTCAAATCCCCAAAAGGCTGCCCGCTATGTTGATTGGAACTATGGAGCGAGCTGTGGCTTCTCAGAATTGGCTCATCGGGTGCAGCACGGATGACATTTTGGAGAGGCTCACGGCTGTCGTGAACACTCATGCCCTATGAGCAAACTGGATAACATCACGGCATGGATGGATAACATCAACGAGAGGCTCACAGCTCTCCAACGAAAGACCTGTGACCAGTGACGGACATTAGATAACTGTAAAATTGGAAGCAGTTTGTTCGCACTAATTAAAACAGCTACCACCTTCATTTCATGCAGCCCCCCTGGCGCCAGCTGGATGCTCAAGGCAAAAGCTGACGGGAATAACAAAATTCTCCCTTAGATAACAAGACTGTGTTGTGACTTTCTCCCTCCTCATTCAAGGCCACCCGTGTCGACCGAAGACTGTTGACTTTTGCCTAATCGGGTGAAGGGACACGTTCTCTTGGTTGAACACAGAACACACACACACGCACAGATACACATGTAGACTGACACAGACCTACACTCACCCCCCACCCCCTCCAAACGCCTTCAAAACTTATGTCTTCTATGTTGTGAGATGTGCTGATTCATGTGCTATGTGCTGAGGTGTTTTTTGTCTCTGTTCTCAAACTGATCTCCCTATTGGGGCTCAGTCTGGGGGAGTTATTTTTTCTCCTTGTCTTTCCTCATGTTGCGCATTTTCCATTGTTATACCTCTCATTTTGTGTAATGTATGTATGGTCGGAGGGTAAGATGGCGCCGCCATTGCGCGCAATAGGTTGGCAGCCTTATGAAATTTCCCCTTGTGGGACTAATAAAGGTATACAGGGTTCGTACGGGTGCTTGAAATCCTTGAAAATGCTTGAATTCTAATGTCGTCTTTTCAAGGTTTGAAAAGTGCTTGAATTTCAGATGTGGTGCTTTAAAAGTGCTTGAAAATGTAACTGTATTTCATTCACAATAAATAGCTATCTGATTGAATTGTTTTCTTATCAGATAGAGAAATAAAATGAGTCGCAAAAAGCAAAATTTCCGCCTGGGCTGCCTTGCGTCTGTTTCAATATGTGACCCCGCCCCTCCCTCGGACAGTCGGGGATGTGTGCGCTAACATACCTGTAGGTTGCTGTTTTAATGAGTGTTTGATGGAAAAAAACAGTGGCGGAGTTTGCGTTCTCCAGTCGCATGATAGGTGAGTGCTAGTAAATAATTTCCCAGTACGTGTACGTTACACATGCTAATTTTTAAAATTATGGTTATTATTTTGCTAGCTATCAAACTCGCTGAAGAAATTATTGAAATGCACTGAGTGTGATGCAGTATGGCAGCGCTATTACGGAATATGCTGTGAACTTAGCTAACATTACTTAGCAGTAATATGAGTTAATTTACTCAAGTGAAAGCTTTAAACATTAGCCCGATACATAACTAGCTAACTTAAGGCTTTCTGGTTAACCCTCTGGGGTCAACGGACCCAGAGTCTCCATTTCAACTTGGGTCGAACGTGCGGACTTCAGACTATATACCAGTTTTTAAATTGTGTTGATAGGTCACGTAAAACCGATGTTTTTTTGGGGGGGGGGGGAGGAATTTCTGAATAAAACAGTGGCGCTTACTCCTGGAAGAAATGGTAAAAACAGCGTTTTTTATGGAGAGCGCTAGCAAACACGAGAAAAGAAAAAAACACTCCTTCCCTATTGGTGGAAAAATGTACCATGTCCACCAATCAAAAAATGATACGGCAACATGTGGTATTTGGTTGTTGGGAAGAGAGGGAAGAGAGAGAGCGAGTGAGCGAAAAAGAGAGAGAGAGTTTTACGTGAGAGATTTGTGACGTTTATCGTGTTTGGAGTCTCAAGTTAGTGTGTTGTCTTGTGTAGTTAGTGTGTAGTGTAGTCGTTTTGTTTTGTGTGTCAGTTCTAATAGTGAACGTCACAGTTGCTGCAAAAAAGCCACCAAAGGCAGGTTGCAGTGTAAACGCTGAGTGACACACCTGCTGTTATAGTGGACACAAACTATTTTTTGGAGTTGCATAAATAATTTGTGTGCCTTCTTATTTGACAATCAGCACCTGATTGTTCTGTAAATAGTTTTGAATGGTTATATAAAAAATGTCTGAACCTTGGCTGCATTTTTAGGTAAATAGTACCATATAACTTTGTTGTTTGCAAAACTTGTTCATATTTTTTTTTTAAATGAAAATGAAATTTTAAAAAAAATTCTATTTGCATTTCAAGTTATGAAAATGATTTGTTAAACATGCTTGTGGTTTTTACAGTCAAAAAAGTCTTGAAAGTGCTTAAAAAGTGCTTGAATTTGACCCTGAAAAAAGCGTACGAACCCTGGGTATATCAATATCAATATATCAATATATCAATATATCAATATGTCAATATCAATCAATATCAATATCAATAAAAGAATGCTTGGCTAACAGAGCCAGCCAGGCTAAAGTGCTGAAGAGAAAACAAGGGTTGTTCCAATTTTATTTATTCTGTGATGAATAGTAAGGTCTTCTAGCTTTATGGGAGTTTTTTTTGTTGTTGTTTATAAATAGAGCAGCATTTGATATTATTCCAGGCTAAATGCATTATGCTAGTGGACCATTTCAGCAGTGATGGGAATAACGGCGTTACAAGTAACGGCGTTACTAACAGCGTTCCTAACGGCGTTACTTTTTTCAGTAACGAGTAACCTAATTACTATTCCTATCGTTACAACGCCGTTACAGTTACTAACAAGGAAACGTGGTCCGTTACTATTTTTCAACAAACAGACGGTTGAAGCTGTGTTCAGCTTACCGCATCTTAAATCAGCTGCAGGAAGTAGCTGTAAGTAATCTGGACGCTACAGCTTTAAGCAGCTGCGCGCTCCCGCGGACAGCAATCACGATCACTGTCTAGCACAACACCTGGAGCTCAGGGGGCAAAACAATCACATGAGTGCTGCTGTTTGACTGAGGAAGAATAAAGTAGTCGTGGTAAGCCAATCACATGACCACTTAAAGACAAAGTAACAAGGTGATATATACCAGTTTATAAATTGTGTCGATAGGCCACGTAAAACCAGAGTCAGGATAAACAATATATACGCGGCGTTTTTTCCTCAATAGTTTCGTCACGTTAGCGCTAGCAAGCACTCTCTGCTTATGAGCAAAAAACCAAAACAAAACAGGGGAAGTTTTAGGAGTGACAGCGAGAGAGAGAGAGAGAGAGAGAACAGAAAAAGAGAGAGAGAGTTTTGAGATGTGAGATTTGTGACGTTTAGCGTGTTTGGAGTGTGTAGTTAATGTGTTGTCTTGTGTAGTTAGCGTGTAGTGTTGTGGATAGTTTTGTGTTTTGTGTCAGAACAATGAGGCGACTGCTGTCTCCAGGTAGAAACAGCAGTGATACACCTGCTGCTGTCAGACCTGCAGGTATCAGGCTGTGATGTTCTCCTTTATAGTCGACAGAAATTGTTTTTGGAGTGGCACAAATAATTTGTGTGGCATCTTATTGAAGAACAGCTGATTGTTCTATAAATAGTTTGAAAATGTTATTTAAAAAAAGGGTAAAAGGTAAATGGATGCAAATAACTTTGTTGTTTGCAAAACTTGTGCACAGGATTTAAAATTGACAATTAATATTTGCATTTGAAGTTATGAAATATGATTCATTAAACGTTTATGGTTGTTACAGTACAAATATAACTTTTTCTACTCTGATTTTATGTTTTTTGTCTGATTTTAGATCAATTCTGGTTATACAGTATGACAAACTGAAAACACAAGTGTAAATTCAGGCACATGAGGTTGTGCTAAAAAGAATGATACCAAACAAGGCAAAGTAAATAGTTTTTAAAGGTAATATGTGGAGGGAAAATCAAGAGTAGTAAAAAAATGGCCAATTATACCCTGGACCCCAGGGGGTTAAACTTTTTTTTTTTTTTTAAAGTAAGGCAATAGTTACTTTTCCAAGTAATTAATTACTTTTAGAATATTGTAACTCAGTTACTAACTCAGTTACTTTTTTGAAGAAGTAACTAGCAACTATAATTGAATTACTTTTTCAAAGTAACATACCCAACACTGCATTTCAGTAGTCAAATCTACAAGAAATAAAGGCATGAATAAGTTTCTTTATATTGCAGTGAAGAGTAATGCTCTGTATCGGTTGCTGATTATTCAAAAAACTTTTGGGGGCATGACTCTTCACAGATTTATGAAAAAAAAAAAAAACGATTGGTTTTATGTGTTAACAAACCTTATGTAAAATATCTTGATGCATGCTCAATCATCCATGTAAGGTAATCCCAAAAAGTTGATTCTGTTCATCTGGACATAAGGTTTTCAGAGGGAGAAACGCTTTGTCACTCATCCAAGTGACTTCTTCAAACTGTAGAATACTACGCCCAGATGAACAGAATCAACTCTTTGGGACTCATGTAAAGTAACATTGAACATATGAATGTAATGTAGAGAACTTAGATATAGCGTACCTGTGTGGAGCAAAGAAAGGAGGTCTTTCCATGGACTCATTACTTCTTAGAGACACAAAGCTGACAGACAGATTATTTATGTGAAGCATAGACAGCATGGATAGATTACTTCTCTGAGACACAGAGCTCATTGACCGGTAACTTCTCATGGACCCACAGACAGAATCAGTTTCAGAAAAATTCTCAGAGATATCCATCTCAGGACTCTGATTGGTTCTGAAAGACACAAAGAGAGAAAATAAGTTTTTTGTCATCACTCACAGAATCTTTTCTCTCATCTTTTTGCCCACAGATGGCTGCCCCTTGTTATGATCATTATCATGATCAGTGAGTATTTGTAGATTTGGGCGATTATTATTTTTCAGTCTCGTGTTAATTAATTTTTTTATTCCAGTGATCTCTGTTTGATTATATGAGGTTTGGTTTGCCATTTTTGTGTTAGGTATTTTGATTCTGTCTTTATGATCCCCAGTCTTTAGATCTTGCAAATTGTTTAAGGAGAATTGGCCAAAATTATACAGCACGTTGTGTACCCCCTGTTACGGCCTCTGGCCTTAGGTGGCCCCGCCTTCCTCTATGGAAATCACAGTGTTCCAGGACTCGTTGAAGAGGGCCAAAATGGTTCTTGTGGGGATGGCGAGGGGGATGAGCGGGGAAAAAACGCCATGCACGCTTCCTCGCTATGATCCACTCTCCTCTGGGAGTTCAGAAGGCAGAGAAGGAGCTCGGCTGAAGGTGCGGCTGGCACGTCTCCAATTGGAGGCTGAGGAGAAGGCCCAGAACAGGCGGGCTCAGTTAGAGCTTGAAATAAGAAGGCTGGAGATAGAGGCAGACAAAGCCGTTAAGCTCAGAAAGCTTGAGCTGGAGTCTCAGTCTCAAGCCTCATCTGTCTCCGCTGAAACTTCCGGCTCCACCTCCTCGTCCACTTCTGCCTTTGACATCAGCAAGTGCATTTCTTTAGTGCCCACTTTTAGAGAAACTGAGGTTGATACATACTTTGCAGCATTTGAATATATCGCTGGTGCATTGCAGTGGCCTAGTGATATTTGGCCTCTTTTGTTACAGTGCAAACTGTCCGGCAAAGCCCAAGAGGTGGTGGCTGCGCTTTCTTTAAAGGACAGTTTAGATCGTGTGTTAAAACAGCTGTTTTGCAGGCATATGAGTTAGTCCCCGAAGCCTATAGGCAGAGGTTTCGCCAGCAAAAGAAATTGCCAACCCAAACTTATGTGGAGTTTGCTAGAGAAAAGGGGATTCTCTTTGATAAGTGGTGTGTTGCTTCAAAAGCGAGTGACTATCACGCTCTGCGCGAATTAGTTTTGTTAGAGGATTTTAAGAAATGCATTCCTGAGTGTATGGTGCTATATTTAAATGAACAGAAAGTGACGTCACTCGCATCTGCTGCTGTTCTTGCTGATGAGTTCGTGCTCACTCATAAAGCCTCGTTTACTGGCAGTGAGAAGCCACGGGTTAGCACTGTGCAACAGCCCCACTCGGCTAAAGTGTCTGGGTCCAGGGAAAACCGTGAATGTTTTTACTGTCACAAAACTGGACATGTGATTGCTGACTGTTTAGCCTTAAAACGCAAAACATCAAATGCTCAGCAACCCAAAGGGGTGGGTTTTGTAAAAGCTGAGGCCCGTAATGAGGTCCATGGTTGTGGTGGTAAGGTGCCGGACCCCTGTTTCGAACCGTTCATTTTTGATGGCTCAGTATCGCTAACAGAAAATCAATCTGATTTAAAACCTGTGCGTATTTTAAGGGCCACTGGAGGTTCTCAAACTGTCATTCTCTCAAGTGTTTTGCCATTTTCTGCTGAAAGTGAATGTGATTTTAATTCTGTTCTACGGGGGATAGAAATGGGTTACGCTCCCAGACCAGTTCACAGAGTTTTTATCAAATCAAAACTTGTTACAGGACTTTTCCCTGTTGGTGTTTGCCCAGCTTTGCCAATAGAGGGTGTGGCCATGTTGTTGGGCAATGATATTGCGGGAGGGTTAGTGCTCCCTCGTCTGGAGGTTTTAGATAACCCCCTGAGTCAGAAAACCTCTGATGTTTCCATGCACTTTCACGTATACTGTACCTGGGGTCCAGCATGTTACCTCTTGTTGTGTACACCGACCACAACCCACTCGTGTTCCTTGCTCGCATGTTTAATCATAACCAGCGCCTTATGCGCTGGGCTCTGTTGTTGCAGGAATACAACTTAAGTATTCACCACAAAAAGGGGTCTGAAAATGTTTTAGCTGATGGTCTGTCCCGGTTGTAAACATGTTTTGCTGTGTTTGTTCTTTGTTTTTGTTCACTCTGTCTGCTTCTGCCCAACATAGTTGGTATTTTAAGGGGAGGTGTGTTACGGCCTCTGGCCTCAGGTGGCCCCGCCTTCCTCTATGGAAATCACAGTGTTCCAGGACTCACGGGGGATTGGCTGGCCCGGACCCGTGCCAACCCTCTTTTATGCAGAATGAAGTGTGCCAGACCACACAAGGATGATTGGCTGCCCGGGGATTCTGTGATGCTCCAAGAGGCAATCAGTGGCTGATCGTGTCCACCTGTGGCTACAAAAAGCTGGAGGTCCTTTACTCAGTGGCCGCTGCTTAGGACTGAACATGCAGTTTGCCCTTTGTGCCTCCCTCTTCAATCTTTGTTGAAATTGTTCATATTGCTGAACTTAGCCTGATTAGTGCTTTGAGCTGCTAGCTGGCTGTGAGTAGAATTTTGTGATGCTGGCTCGCCTTAGTTAACCCTTAGCTTTTATTTTTGTGTGCTGCCAGCTTGCCTTAGTTAACCTTTAGCTTTTACTCTTGTCTTTTCTTTGTCTTTATATACTAATTGTTTGCCCAGTGGTCTGTTGAACAGCCCTGTCGGTTTTCTGTTTACAGTTTGAAATTAAAACCTTTCTTTACTCAGTTTTGTGTTGGGGGCTTGTATATGTTACTCCTCCCCTGACGCCTACGAGAGGGGGTCGTAACACCCCCATTGTTCTTGTAGTAAAGAAGTATGGATGGTCTTGTTAGGAGAGATGGCATAAATCCCACTTTGGATGGAGCAGCTCTCATTTCTAGAAATCTGGCCAAATTCATGAAACCCCTGTTAAGGTTCTAAATATTGAGGAGGAATCCAAAATAACCACTGACCCGGCCTGGTGCAATTAGACGACATTTTAATGAATTACACATGTGGAGTCCAAACACCGTGCAGTGTTGAACTAACTTACAATAGTCAGAAGAAAGACTTTAAAGGGTTGGGGGTGATACT
>CAKLIZ010000526.1:98092-120165 GCA_922035795.1 Oreochromis mossambicus
TTTTTTTTTTTTTTTTTTTTTTTTTTTTTTTTTTTTTTTTAAATATCAAGCTGTGATTGTTCTAGGGTATCATCGTGGAAGCGAGCCTGGTCATTTTAATCATTGTTTAATTAACTGTCTTGTCGTCTCAGCCCTGCTACCTTAAGAACTTGTCTGATTTTACAGTTCTATGCTTTTAGTAGTTTTTCTTAATAAATTTTGATTTGTAAAATTCATCTGCCTCACCTCTGCTGTTAATAACAAACCTGTGGGCTTTGGTAGCTAGTGTAACATCTACATTGGCTATAGAAATCTTTCCTGCCGTGTAACTCCCTCCCCGGGTGGCATTCACAGCTGGACTGGCCATCGGGCATACCGGGCATTTGCCCGGTGGGCCGCTGGCGATTTTTTGTTTTTATGGGCCGATGGATTTTTCCTTTTTTTTTTTTTTTTTAGGAAGGGTATATATAATGAAAGGTGTTGGATTGGCCAATTGGTCATAATCGACTCTGGGCTGGACCAATTACAGCCGAGGAGGCCGGATGCACCCTCCCCCTTGTTTAGCAATCTTATAGACGAACTAAAGAAAATGGAGAACAAAAAAAAGGAAAGGAGGTGTTTATGAAAATATCACTAAATCTGTCATTTATTAATTTTAATATTAATTAATGATCATGTCTCACCTCTAGTGTTCTTGGTCTTAATTTAAGGTTTTTCCTATAGCGATTGACAGATCACGTGACTTTCGCGCATTGCATGCCGGGAACTCGAGGCAAAACAATCCAAGTACCGCATCAAATGCAAGCATTTGCAGCACCGCAAAACGTTCATTCTCCGGTTCCAATACCTTCTTGGTTTTTCTTTGCCGCACAAAAAAGGAATGTACAAAACTAAGGAGAATAATGCCGGACCGTACAAAGACAGGCTCAACGAAAGGGCAAAGAAAAGATACGAGGAAAAAATCAAAGGAGTGAGAGGGTCAGACCCTTACGAGCACACAGAGTGGACAAAAGACGTTAGCGTGCTGCCCAACTTTCACCACGCTCATATTTATAATTATACGGTTCTTGGAGTGAGTGCATACACTCATGAATTTTGTTCATTAGTAACTTCAGGTCACTGCAACAAGCCCGGGTACAGTTTACCGACGGATGGGTGCAGGACCTTGAAATGCACCGTGTAGAACACAAAACCATCGTACAAACAAAGGTAAGTTTACCAGTCTCACAAATCGTCATCATAAATACACAATCGTTAACCGTTTATTAATATAACCTTTGAGCTCAACGGTAATTAATTACTAGTAGAAATAATTTCTGGTACGCATTACAGAAATGTAGCAGTGACAATAATATTGTATGTTGTAATCGCACTGGACAATTAGTGATACAAAACAACTGTTTTACCCTGTGAATAAAAGTATATGTTTTTGTCAATGTACCGTGGTAATAACAGAAGCGAAACGCAATATTGTGTCAGGACAATTCACTATTTATGCACAATAAATAAAGGAGCATAGCGCAACAATTTCTGTTCAGTGCCAGACTTGCTTGTAACCTATATCACCAATTATGTTAAGAAAAATGACGTATTAACTACTACAAAACACTGACCTTTGTGGGAATGCTTGGAGCAGACTAACATGTGAGCTGGAGTGTTCTGAGACATTATATTTGGTATATCCAGACCATCCGTCGGCTCTTACTTCAGAAACATGGATTAAACAATTTCTCTTCAACGATGTAATCAGATAAAAAAAACGATCTCTTTACCCATCGGCTTCCCATGGCTGTCATGCGACCGGCTATTGCAGTTAATAATACAACAGCTTCTTGCTATTTTTTGTGTTTCTTTTTATCATTGTGTAACTGAGTTCAATTAAAAGCCTGCCTGCGCTAGTACCTCTTGCCTCAAGTTCCCATAATCCTTTGCGGTTTTACCCCTGAATGACGTCACATTTTCAATCTCTATCCTGGTGGGCCGGTCTCTAGTCAAAATGCCCGGGCCGATTTTTTGTCCCAGTCCAGCCCTGGTGGCATTGTCAACATCTTAGTCACTGTCCCTGGTTATCCCTCATTCGTGTCACCACAATTAGAACGAGGCATATGTACATACAAGGTGGCTCACTTTACCATAAATTGTATGGGTGTGCATCTATTTCTACATATTTAGCAAAAATGTGCCATTTCTTCACTCGGTGATGGTTGAGCGTCAGCAGCAGTTTGCTCTCAAGGGTTTTTGCTGTGAAGTTGTTACTATTTAGCAGTGAACAGGAGTCTCACAGTTTTTCACAAGCTCCAGATGCAGGAAGAGCTGTATTGATTTTGATTGACAGCTTCTTGATGTGAGTAAATAAATAAATCAGAGGTTGGCAACCCTGGACACTCATGCCACAGCAGGCATGCGAAGGGTTAACTGAATGCAGCAGAGCTGTACGTTTTAATGTTTCAGAAATCCCTCAATCAGAACGTTATTTCATCTTAAAAGAAAATAATGGAGACTTCCCGCATACCACTAGAGGGAGCCCATGCACTACCAGTGGTACGCATACAACAGTTTGAGAACCACTGTGCTAGACAATATTAATTCAGCAAGGTTAGGCTAGGGAGGTGTTTTTCCTTTTCGCTATCTTTTTTTTTTTTTTTTTCTAGGAAAAGAGCAGATTCTAGATGTGGTCAGACGTGGATGGAGTGGAGGAGAAGATCCGCAAGAGAGATGGCAGAATCACCACGTCGCTTCCCAGAAAAAGATAATACTTGTTTTTGTTGTAGTATAAGACTGTATTGCCTGTTTAAAGTGTCATCCTTTTTGTGAAGCAGACTGCTGGTTCGCATTGCGGTTCAGCGCGTCTTGTATCTTGTCATTTCAACTGCTGAAGCAAATTGAATCTTTAAAAAGATAGTCGTTCTCCTGTACTTCCTTTAAGAAAAGAAAATGAACACAAAATGCCCCTCACTAAAATCCACTACATTAGACTCACAGCTGTTACAGCCAGTGGCTCCATCGGCTCTATTAGCATTTGTTGCCAAATTCAATTTTCACCAGATAACTGAAGGAGATGATTCCAATTCCTACTTTCCACTCCATACAGTCTGCCAGCACAGACCCTGACAGAACGATCCGACCATGATTTGACCCAGCAGCACTTAAAAATGTATTGAGTAAAATTGAAAAGTTGTCAGAAAAATAAATAATCAACTAAACTACAGATATCTGAAAATTCTACTTATGTACAGTGCTCTGTTATTTCCCACCTCTGTTTATTTCCTGCACCAGAGACAGTTTAAATGGGATTGAGGGAATTATGTGTTTGCACTGCAGTTTAAATCCAACAACATTAAGCAGTTAAATAAAAGAATTCATGTTACTAACAGCTCACCTCTCTGCAGCAGAGACTTTAAAATTTATGGGACGATCTGCAGACTGGTTACTCTGTAAGGACACGGAGCTGGGTGGTCTAGGTGGATTCCTGTGAATAATGATGGAGCAGTGATGTGAGTGCTGAGCTGTGACATGGAGAAGAGTCATGGACAGTTAGAGATGGTCATCTCACCTCTGAGCTTTGGTCTGGCTCTCATGTTCCCCACACAGAGTGGTTTTAGAGGGAGGGACTCCCTCCTCTCTGTCCTCACACTGATCCATGCTGCTCAATTCAGCTCACACACACTTTCTACCTTCACCTGCAGAGGAAACACAAATCATTCATGTGCACATCGTGTGTTACTGACATGTTACAGTCTGCTGATTACTGAAAATTTATTTTATTATAAATATTTATTTCAGTACAGTTCTTTATCAACTTGTCAGATCATGTCAATTAATAAACACATTAGTTATATACTGCAGTTTGTCCAAATTTCTCATTGATGCTCGTTTTTGTATTAGCAACATTTTTACTTTATTTTTCTTTTTTTAGATTAAATTCTTGAACATTTTAAATGAGTTTTTTTTTAAAGTTGTATCTTTAAGTACTCTCTCTGTAAATATTGATCACAGTGACAGTAAAGGAGGTAAAGGCGATAAAAACACTACCACTGAGCTGTGACGTCATCACGTACGCTGCGTCCTCTGTGGACTCTGAGTGAACTCAGTACAGCCTCTAAGTACACAAACACGAACGCGGCTCTGAGTGGCGGACACACTCGGCCTCGTTGGTCCAGCTGTGAGTCAGATACCGTGAACTATGGAGCGGCAGATTTGTGCTTAACTAAGCTGCACACAGCTGATGTTAGCCAGGAAAACATTACACACTGACTTTAATGGAGAGACCGGAAATACAAACACACACAGTTTGCTGTGTGAAGAAATCAAAAATGAGCTGAACAAACAGTAAAGTTCCTAAAGACAAACTGTTAAAGGAGGAAACAAAGCAAACTTACAGTTTCTTCACACACCAACAACAAGCTCCACTCCACACCTGGACACTAAACACGGACACACAGGTGAGCTGCTTCCTGGAAGGAGGTGGGACTCCACCTGAAGCAGCACAGGTGGGAGGGGCTCAGCTGTGTGTGTTGATGTGTTAACTTTAAAAATATGCCGTCTGACTGCTCAGACTGAGTCAGAGTAAAGTTCACATGCTGACGTGTGGAGACATGAAACCTTGTTGTAGCTGCAGGTGTGAACACACTGATCCCAGATCAGCTCTGCTGTATTTGTAACATGAACATTTCTGCTGCAAAGCTTCAAATGTTCAGCATGTTTCTCTGTTTCCAGTCTATAGATCCAGACACACTTTCTACCTTCACCTGTGCAGTAAAGACTGTGTCAAAGGAAAATCGTGTATTTTGTGATCAGCTAACATGAAATGTATTCTTTTATTGATCATTAAGCACATGTCTACGTGACTTTTCACCTAATAACTTTTGACATGAACTCTTCTGTGATAAACAACTTACAGCTTCCTCTTTCTGTTTTGGAACATACAGACTTAGAAAAGGGGAACCTCAGCTCTAAGTTCTGAGAATAAATCTGTTATCTTTGTACACACACACACACACACACACACACACACACACACACACACACACACACAGAAACATCTTGTACAAATAAAGAAACGCAGATGGTGACAAAGTGCAAGTCCATGAGTGTCTCCTGTGCGAGTGCTCTGTGACCGTCCTCGCGAGTGAAAGAACTGCAGTGTTTTGTGTTTTCTAACTCAGGAGTCTTAGCTGAAGATAGAACGGCAGGGTGATTTAAAGAAATCCCCTGTCAGACTGAGAGCAGAGGCTGAATTGAAACACACCTGGTGACTTCATATGTTCTGCTCTGACAGCTGCCATGTGTCACAGTGTGGATAATAAAGCCATCAAACCTCACTCAGCTCCAATAACACCATCAGTGTTTGATATCCAGAGGATTCATGAGCTTTCGTCAAGTCAAGTCAAGTCAAGTCAAGTCAACTTTATTGTCACTTCAACCATATACAGTTTGTACACAGTGAAGCGAAACAACGTTCCTCCAGGGCCAAGGTGCTACATGCAACATAAATTTACAACATAAATTAACAGAAAACACTAAACTAGCTAACTAGAGACAGGACAGACTGACCTAACATAAATTACAACATAAATTAACAAAAGCTATCTAACTAAAACTAACTATCTAACTAGGTAGTTAGTGATAGAAGCAGAAAGTTAAGATGAAGATGAACCAGGTTGTGACTGAAGGACAAAGCTGAAACATACAGATGTGTGGAAAACTAAGCAGCAGCCATGTTTGGAGGCTCACTGAAGTCCTCCCAGCTGACAGTAGAAAAGTCTGATTTTTACTGTTCATGTCCAAAATCATTCCAAACACCAAATCTGCATACAAACTTTCAGTGATGGGAATAACGGCGTTACTAACGGCGTTACTTTTTTCAGTAACAAGTAATCTAACTAATTACTATTCCTATCGTTACAACGCTGTTACAGTTACTAACAAGAAAATGCGGTCCGTTACTATTTTTCAACAAACAGACGGTTGAAGCTGTGTTCAGCTTACCGCATCTTAAATCAGCTGCAGGAAGTAGCTGTAAGTAATCTGGACGCTACAGCTTTAAGCAGCTGCGCGCTCCCGCGGACGGTAATCACGATCACTGTCTAGCACAACACCTGGAGCTAAGGGGGCAAAACAATCGCATGAGTGCTGCTGTTTGACTGAGGAAGAATAAAGTAGTCGTGGTAAGTCAATCACATGACCACTTAAAGACGAAGCAACACGGTGATATATACCAGTTCATAAATTGTGTCGATAGGCCACGTAAAACCAGAGTCATGATAAACAATATATACGAGGCGTTTTTTCCTCAATAGTTTCGTCACGTTAGCGCTAGCAAGCACTCTGTGCTTATGAGCAAAAAAACAAAACAAAACAGGGGAAGTTTTAGGAGTGACGGCGAGAGAGAGAGAGAGAGCAGAAAAAGAGAGTTTTGAGATGTGAGAGATTTGTGACGTTTAGCGTGTTTGGAGTGTGTAGTTAATGTGTTGTCTTGTGTAGTTAGTGTGTAGTGTTGTGGATAGTTTTGTGTTGTGTGTCAGAACAATGAGACTGCTGTCTTCAGGTAGAAACAGGAGTGATACACCTGCTGCTGTCAGGCCTGCAGGTATCAGGCTGTGATGTTCTCCTTTATAGTCGACAGAAATTATTGTTTTTGGAGTGGCACAAATAATTTGTGTGGATTTAAAAAATCAAGGTAAAAGGTAAATGGATGCAAATAACTTTGTTATTTGCAAAACTTGTGCAAAGGATTTTAAAACTGACAATTAATATTTGCATTTAAAGTTATGAAATATGATTCATTAAACATGTTTGTGGTTGTTACAGTAAAAAATATCACTTTCTACTCTGATTTTATGTTTTTTGTCTGATTTTAGATCAATTGTGTTAATACAGTATGTCAAAATGAAAATATAACTGTAAATTCAGACACGTGAGGTTGTGCTAAAAAGAATGATACCAAACAAGGCAAAGTAAATAGTTTTTAAAGGTAAAATGTGGAGGAAACATCAAAAGTAGTAAAAAATGGCCAATTATACCCTGGACCCCAGGGGGTTAAACGTTTTTTTAAAGTAACTTTTCAAGTAATCAATTACTTTTAGAATATTGTAACTCAGTTACTAACTCAGTTACTTTTTACAATAATTTTTATTAGTCCTTTATTTATCCAGGTAAAAATCTCATTGAGATTAAAAATCTCATTTCCAAGAGAGACCTGGCATCATGGCAACAAAAGTTGCACACAAATGATTTGTGCCACTACAAAAAATAGTTCCTGTCCACCAGCAGACATTACGACACATCACAGGCCTGACAACAGGAACTGTATCACTCCTAAAAACGACACACGTAAAAAGTTGAACAGAGTGTGGAGAACCAATGAGAGCAAATACACAGAGAAGTGAGAGCAGAGCAGCCAATCAGATAGGTTCAGGGCTGAGGAGGCGGAGCTGCAGACTGAGGTGGAGCAGAGTGGACTCTACATGAGAGACTGCAGATGAAAAACTTTGACAATAATTCATTGATGAACGTGTGTTTATGTGAGGTCAGATTATAAATGTCCTCAGTCAGCTGTTCAGTCTGTGTTTAGATCTTATGTTAGCGCAAACATTATTGCATCTTACCCACAATTCATGTGAAACTTTCACAGTTTCACATGAATTTCACAGTTTCACATCCATGTGTTAGCTGTTGTACTGCTGGACCATTTCTAATGTGCATTTAACTGTATGATCTCTAATCCATGATCCAAATCATTGATTCAACTCATCAAAGCACCAAAAATGGACTTTAAATACTCAATTTGTGACATCTGAAGTCAAATGTGAAGAAATGAACAAGAAATGATTTCTCTGCATTACTGCTGCTGCTGCAGACATACAAATATCAAAGTAGAGTTTGGGTCAAAGTACAGACATGATGAAAAATGTCCGCTTCATTGTTTTCCATGTCCTAATAAACATACACATATACATATAAACATATATACAGTCAGATGTAATGCTTGTAATGGTTCTGTAGTGATTCAATGAGATTTCAAAATCATCCATTCATCCATTCGCTTATCCTTCAGGTGCGCTGGAGACTTTCCCAGCGGTCGTAGGGTGAAAGGCGGGGTACACCCTGGACAGGTCGCCAGTCTGTCGCAGGGCTAACACTAAGAGACACAGACAACCATTCACTCTCACATTCATTCCTGCATTCACACCTATGGGCAATTTAGATTGATCAATTAATCTATCCCCACTAACTGCATGTCTTTGGACTATGGGAGGAAGCCGGAGTACCCGGGCAGAACCCACGCAATAATGTGGAGAACAACACACTCACAGACAGTCACATTTGAGATCTGAGCTGGGAGAAAACTGTTTAAGAGCATCTTCAGTCTCTATTAGGCCTTTTCCATTAGTACTTAGCACAGCTCCACTTGGTTCCTAGGGTTTTCCATCAGGTGCTAGTTCCTGGTACCAGCTACTGTTTTAGTACCTACTCCAACCGGCTTCCAAAAATGTGACATCAGCAGACTGCATGTCTCTGATTGGCTGGTCGGTGGTGTTACTTGATGAGTCACGAGAGCGTCTCCTTCACCAAAATCAAAAGCGCCATTTTAGAAACTCGCCAATAAAGGAAACGGCTACAAAAAACAACGGCGTGGGGGATGGCACAAGATGGGGGGGTTGAGGGCTTGAAGGTCTACGAGCTGATTTAACTGGTCCCAGAACTTTGTCTGTTTTCATCATTTCTCCACTTTAGAAAAATGGAACGAGCACCAAAAGGTAAATCGCTAAATCAAAGTGAAGAGTGCCGAATGCTTCCTTCACCGGGATGTGGAAGGATGCACCTGTGTTTCCTTCGTAGTGCCGGTGCCAGCGGATCGTTGACCTGTTTTTGTTCCAAAATGATCCCAAATATTTGAAAGCCAAGGAATAAAGTTGATGTCAGCAGCACCTGGCAGTCGCCCCTGTCACAAACTGCATCCTGATCCAGGAGGAGGAGGAGCCGGTAGCTTCCTGTCTCCACTGGATCAATAGAAGCCACGCCCCTCTGTCACAGCAAGTACTCTGATTACTCTGGAAGTTACTTGTTAGGACCTGGATTCACAGCAATACACGAGAACATTGAAGAAGAAATACACTGAGAGCATTTCATTGTAACTGCAGTGTACACAACAAATACTGCAGTTCCAGTACTGCCAGCTCAGACAAATACTTCACTGTATGACTTCATAATAAGTGTTGGTGCTTTGTGTTGGAGACATAACACATTAAACATGGTCGACTGAGACACAATAAGAGACAAAGCAGAAGTTCACACCAAACTAAACGGATATTCAAATGTAGAATCACACGAATGTAGAAATGGAAGTTTCAGATGATTTTAGTTTCCTCCACTAAAAACATCTGAATATTCAGCCACAGTCCTCCTCCTCTGTTAGAGACTAACAGCATCAGGACTGGACTCCTTTATTACAGCCTGTCCTCATTTTAAAGGAGCTTCATCACAAGTTGAAGTGTGGAGGAGAGCGTTGGCTTCATCTCACTCAGCACACAAAGCTTCAATAGAAGGAGACGCTCCGTCTGGAGGCTCGGCTGGAACCATCGGTGAAGGTAAAAAGGCTGTTTCCTGCTCTGAAGGTGAAGTCTCTGTGGGAGGGGCTACGCTCTGGAAATGTGACACTAGAAAAGCTCAAAGCATGAAATCAAATCAGTGTCAGGACTTGGCAGAAAATGTTCTCCACTAAATCTTTTCATGGAGAACAGTCAGGGCCTATCAGCCATCAAATCTGCCCTCACTGATGCAACACTTCTCTGTGAGTGTGTGTCTGTCTGCATTCTTATTAAAACAGCACAAAGTTTGACATGTTCATGTCTTAAATTCACACATAATAAATCCTTTGATCAAACTGATGGAGAGATTTTAGGAATCCATTCTAAAAGTTGAACATTCGGACTTCAGCCTGGGTGTCATATAACCAGTGAGACATTATTGTCATCAATCTAATTCTAATGAATAATAAACCAGTGTCATATAATCCTGTTTGTAGTTGTGTTCATGTACATTTGTGTTTCTACATGAGACACTTTGGCACCTTTACTGCGGATAAAAAGCATCAAGCTGCAGGAAGTGGAGGTGAAAATGAGCCTGAATGGTCATAGCGGACATTTCTACATGATGCAGTTAAATGCTGCTGTTTCTTCATGTGTGTGTTGCTGTTTGAATCCAACAAACAGTAAATGTGATCAGCTTCATTCACAAACAGAAAGCTAACATATTTGCTGATGTAGTAGGAAACTGGCACCTTCTTATTTATTTTATTGTATGTAATGATTTTATGGTATTTTTGATTTAGTAGTTGTTTTGATCTGTGTTGTTCAGCACTTTGGTCTGCCTGGTGTGTTCTTAAAGTGCTATACAAATAAACGATGATGATGATGATGTCCTGTGCGGTTCACAGCTGCTGTGTCTCTGTGCTCTCTCACAGCTGTGTCCTACAGAGGAAACACTGTCCAGTCCTTCCAGTGGTTCACAGACTGGATCTGATGTTACTGTACATGCTGTCTTTATCTTCAGACCAGAACCTGCCAACAGAAAAAGACTCAACATGTTTCATGTCAATGTTTCATTTATGATTTCTGACTGAAAACAGCTCGGCTCATTATGACCTGATCTTTAGGAAATATGAAACATGATTATCTTTCATTAATTATTAGCTTCACAATCAAAATCTGCTTTTCAGCCCTCAAACATTTCCAGTTGCTGTTAAACAGAGCAGGAATTTCTCACACATCCTTTCCAAACATCCTTCTTTTAGTTTGGATGCTGACATCATTTGGAAACAAAAACTACCAGGGTCACAATGATCAGTCTGGCTCTGAGGTGGAACTTATGCACACGTCTTAGTCTGAGACCTCTCAGTCTGTTCTGTCCTGGGTTACAGGGACGTCTTTCCTGACTCAGCCAAGTCCTTCACTCGTGTCTCTGCAGCTGTTCGGCCTCTTTAGACACATCTTTCACCAATTTCCTTTCCAAGTCTTTGAAATCTTTGCTTCCTGCCTCTGCCAGGTCTGTGTGTAGAAGCATGTGTGTGTTACTGTTTGAAGTCTGATCATGAATCCAGTCATGTTTAGTTCAATATAGTGATGTGCTGATCTTTACCATGTTGTTCTGTTGTTCTGATCCCTCTGGATTTAAATGATGAACAGATCAGTCCTGTGTTTACTGCCATGGAGCTGACACGTGTCACACTGACACAACTCTGAAAGCACATGAATGAAAAGCTCCACCAACAACTTTTCTTCCATCTAACTGCAGATTTTTTCCGTCTGTGTTCTTGCATTCACTCCAAAAACAGAAAAGTCATCTGACTCTCAGACTGAGTCTGAGTAAGGTTCACATGCTGACACACAATGTTAGGGTTGTCACTCAAAAAAAGTGATGTATCACACAATTACTTTCATACTGTTCTTAAAAGTAATGCATTATCTTTATCAATTACTGGTTGAAGAAAGTACTCTCCCCTGAAGCCGACCTTGCTGAGCCTGGTTAGTGAACTGAATCAGTGCTTCTTCCATGTTTGTTACAGCCTTTTTTTTTTTGTCTGTCCCATTTGGTTCTTTAGCCGTCAGAATTGTTCTCTGAAGACCAACAAGGATACCAAATGGATTTATTTTGCCAAATGGATCATCATGGCATTGCCATATTGGTCCATTTGATCTACCTTTGTTATTATTATTTATTTTATTTTCAGTTGTTACAGATGGGACAGACATGACTGGGGGATGGGAAAGGGAGAAAGAAAGAGAGGAAGGAAAAGAAAAACAGAAGGGAAAAGGGACAGTGAGAAAGGGCACTTACAAAGACAAAGAAAAAAAAAATCTCCTGGATCACCTGTTGAGAGAAAAAGAAGAGAAGACAAGCAAAAAAAAAAAACAGAGCAACATACTAAACACAACACCATCACGTTAATCTAGCTAAGTGTGAACAGCAGTAAATACTAAATATTGAAAGTTGTTGTGCAGCACGCAGGACAGACAGCGCACAATGTGCTTTGAAGTAGCAGCTAAGAAAGGTGTAGTTTATGTCTACGAACAGTGAACACCCGTGTGCACACCTGTGTGGATCAACGCGCTTGTATACAAAAGGTTTCCCCATGTAACGGTCTGCTAGGGGGTGTGGAGGCCCATAGCCCCGTCCCCCAGGGCATGAAGCAGGCATGGAGGAGATCCAGGCTCCAGACATCCAGAGGCCCCAGAGTGCGAGAGCCCAAGGAGGACCACCGGAGGGGCAACCGTGCCACCCTCCTGGGAAGGGCTGAGGAGGTCCCCAGACGAGGGGTCACCCAGTAGCCACGGAGCAGAAGCCAGAGGGGGCTGCACTGGCGTGCCCGCCGGCTCTGCCGGCAGCCAGCTGTGCCAGAGTGAACCGAGCCGCAGGCCCTGAGGCCGGAGGCTCAAGGGCCCCCTTTGCCCCGGAAGAGGCCTGACCGAGCGACAGGCACCAGGCCCCGCCAAGTAGCCACCGGGAGTGAGCTGGTGCATACCTGAGCGCCCAGCCCCGGACACCAAGAACCACCAATGCACCGACCCCTGAGGGCATCAGTCAACGGCAGGGAGTGTGGTGAGGGGGGATAGGCCTCCACACTTTGGAGGTCCTGGGAGTACCCAGGGAGGTGGAGTCTAAGACCCGACCTGACATATAGACACAGACAAACAGGCAGACACAGACATAAACATGCTTTCCCACCCTCATGCACACATTACAAACACTCAGCACTCACCCAACGTAGGGATAGACATACATGGACATGGACACACAATCATACTCCCCAAACATACTCTATACCCCGGGTCCAGGTACCCTCGCCCCCAGAGGGGGAAACGGCACCCAAACCCAAGAGATGTGACCCTTTCCCCCGGGGTGGAGGCAAGCAGACCGCCCCAGGCTCCGCAGCAGCAGGGAGGCCAATCGGACAGCCAACACCTCCTCCCGGCCCCCCCGCCCCGATGGCCAGCAGAGAACGGGGGTGTGTGAAGACCCCATACCTCCCTCCTCCCGCTCATGTGTAGTGTTGCTGCGTGTTGTTCTAAAGTGCATTTAAAACAAGGGGGAGCATGGTGCTGCTGCCAGAGAGCAGCAGGTGTTAGCACGGCCCCTCCCGAGAACCCTCAATATCTACATGGATTTAAAATTGAGAGGCGGGCACCAGCGCCAGAGGTAGGTTTGAGTACACAGACCATCCACTGGATGCCGTTAACATGGCCCTATATGTATGTGTTATGAGAGTGTGAGTAATGTGGATGTCTAAGTTGTGGAATAAAATTGAGGCACAGGTGGCCAGAAGGGGATACAGCCTCTAACATGACAACATGTTCAGCAGATGTCTCTGATATGGAGAACATACTTCAACATCTGCAGCAGATTTGGGATTTTTGTGTCTTTGATGTTGTTTGATAATCTTGTGAGAAGTGTTTCAAGATGATGACGCAAACACAGACAGTAGATACAGAAGCACTGAGAACAGAGTGGAGGTTAACCCAAAGCCACAAGCATAGATTTCAATTCAATTTTATTTACACAACACCAAATCACAACAACAGTCGACTCAAGGCGCTTTATATTGTACAGTAGATCCTACAATATACCATACAGAGAAAAACCCAACAATCAGGCTGAAAAAGTACTTGTGCTTAAAGTGCTTTGGCACTCTTTGGCAATATTGTAGACAATATTAAACTTAATCATCACATCGGCTCCTCTGACGACCTGTTTGATGACGATGTTTATCAAATGTGCAGCGTAGTTTTCATCTTCTTTTGCTGCTGATTCAGTGCGTTTTGGTTGGAGAGTGATGAAACCTGCAGCATCAGGATCTAGCGCAGAAAAAAGAAGACATAAACACAGAGCGCACACCCAGCGACACATCAGAATCTGTGAGCTGTCAGCTTTTAGTCCTGTAACATCGGGTGAGAAAGCCAACATCTCACTGCGTCCTGTCGGCGCTCTGTGTTTACATCTTTGTGTGGAATCCGTTTACCTGGGGTCCGTTCTTCGTACCTCGCTTACTACATCCAAGATCAAATGACACATCCAAGATCAAATCATTGCGCTAACCTTGAGCTCGCTAATCCGGTTCTCCGAACACACCTGTTGTTGACGATTAGTATAGCTGGATGAAGTAATCTGAGATCACTGGGTGGCTTAAAAGGGGCTACGCATCGATAGTAGAAACATTGATCGGCAAACCTTTGATTGGTCGGCGAAGATGTCGAAGGCGCGCGCTCAGTATTTTACGGCAGCAGAGCAAGAACTCTTGATTGAGGGATATCAGGAGTTTCAGAGTTTAATTAAAACCCAAGGGAACACCGCAAAGGCTGCAAAAGCAAGGAGGGAGGGCTGGCAGAAAGTTGCTGACAAATTAAACTCGTAAATAATTTATTATATCATATTCCATTATATCCTCTTTCACATTGGAGCCACAACAGGACCCACTAGAACATGGGAACAAGTAAAAGTGAAATATAAGAATATTCTACAGAATGGTAATAGAAATATAGATATAAGGAGGAGGAAGGACAGGAAGGATCCTGTCTATCCCATCTATCCCGCAATATCCGCTGAATTCTGGAAACTCTCCTTATCAATCTTGCACCTTCCTTGCTCGCGTACAAACGGACAGGACACGGCTGCGACAGACTTCCCAAATCCACCTTCGCTTTTATAGCCGTGGTCTCTCATCTTGATTACACGAAGTAATTTGCTATTACTACTCTAAAATATGAATTACATCTGAAATAATCAAATACATGTAATAGAATGATTACTAGTACATTTCCCTTTTTTTAGGAAATGACCTGTATGTATCTGTATCCAATCAATAAAAGAATCAAATACTGCATTATCTTTAGTTACATTGATAATATTTATTTATGGAGAACAGTGGTGAAATATCGCTGTTGCTTTCGTGTAAATGCAGCGGACATACCTGAGTGGCCGTGATCTAATCCTGTTTACATAAAGTAAGCCTGCTCCCAAGATGGTTTGAAAGAGGAGTGAAAGAGGCCATCTATGTCCACTGTGAGCGACCATCTTTGAACAGAGGCGGTGGTTTACGACACCAACTGTCTGCCATCTATAATCCAGTTTTGAGTTCCCTCCCCAGACGCCTTAACGCCCACTCACATCCTGGGCCATCTGACCTCAGGAATTCACATGACAAGGTGGGGCCAGGTTTCACAATGAGCTCACCCGAAACCCTGGCTGATTAGGTCCCACACCCGCTTTCACACCTTGGCGCATGTGATTAGAGGATCACCAGGGGGTCCTTTGTCCCTCATTGGGGGGATACTCCCACTGGGTTTAAATCTGGGACTCTCGGCCATTTGACCTTAGAACTGAAGAAGCTTCTCGGATGAGAGGTGAAACGTCTTCAAGCAACTTAAAGAAGTCCAGACGCTTTTCTTTGCAAACTCCTTTGACTACGATGACCTGGATGACTGAGAACCTTCACAGACATTATATTTTATTATATTTTCTCCTACTGTATCATGCTGCTGAGTGACTGCTGCTCGTCAAACACATTTCATTGCAATGTTGACCCTGTGCTAACTTGCATATGACAAATAAAACTGAAAACAAATTCAAATTTAAGTTGTTCAAATTCAGTTTCTGATGGCACAGATTTCTGCCCATATGTCTGTCCCTGAAAATATTCCTGCATGTGTGATTGTTCATGTCTCATCTGCAGGAAACCAACAGGAAGTGATTGAAGGACGCAGGAAGTGTTTCCAGCTCTTCCCCCTCTATCAGACATTCTCTCCATACCTGAGAGTGTCCAGTCTCCAGCCTGGATCTTTCAGTCCAGCCGACAGCAGCTTCATTCCTGAGTCTCCTGGATGATTGTAACTCAGGTCCAGCTCTCTCAGATGGGAGGGGTTGGAGCTCAGAGCTGAGGCCAGAGAAGTACAGCCTTCCTCTGTGATCAGACAGCCTGACAGACTGCAGACACACAAAACAACAATCATTTTCTCTTTGTCACAATAACATCTATCCATTTACATCCATTCAATGTAACTTTATTTATAAGTGACAATTCCCAACAGACAACAACAGTCATCTGAAGCTGTTTAACAGTGTAAGGTAACAGCCTCCAATATTAGAGAGAAAGCCCCAACCATCAGACAATCCACTGTGAGCAGCACTTGGTGATGGTGGGAAGAAGAACTCCCTTTGACACAAAGATCCTCCCAGTGAAAACAGGCTCCAGGAGGAGCATCTACCATGACTGGTTGCAGGGTGAGGGGAAAGAGAAGAGATGAGCTCAGAGAGACAAGAACAAAACACAAACTAAGGAGAGAGAAGACAAAAGTTAAGGACATGCAGCAGTGACATATAAAAGCATCAGGAGTGAAAAGAGGGGAGTGGAGAAGAAAGCAGAGCATCATGGGAAGTCCACCAACAGCCTGAGCCTATAGCAGCATAACTAAGGGATGGTTCAGGGTCACCTGATCCAGCTCTAACTATAGGCTTTATCAAAAAGGAAAGTTTGAAGCTGATCTTCAAAGTAGAGAGGGTGTCTGTCTCCTGAACTCAAACTGGGAGCTGCTTCCACACCAAGTCCAGCATAGCCAGGCTGAGTCTTTAGATTAGTCCAAAGTAAAGTCAGAAAGTCATTATTTGTGTCACATTTTAGTGGAAATGTAGAAAAACTATCCAAAAGTTATTTCTAAATCTGATATTAAACAGTTTAAATGGCGAAAAAAGCTGTAAAGACAACATACAGAGTCAATAAAAGCCTCTTTAGAGGGTCACCAGTTTAAAACTCAGACATTTAAACTGGTGATTTTCCTTCTCTGCTCCATTTCCTCTCTAGACTTCCTGTTCCTGGGAGGGATTTGATTGGCTGAATGTCCTTTTAGCCTTTCTTTAGTTCTTTGGCTACTAATCAAAGAGGAAAACACATGAGTCATGTGATGTGACGTAAGGAGCGCTCTGATTGGTTGGCATTCAAAAGCTATGGTGCTGTTTGCAAGCTTAGCTTTGCAGAGCCAAGAAGATCACTTAAATAGGGATGAGACGCTCCACAGTGATGTTTCCACACTTTGGAGCTTCTGAAGTGCAGATGTTTGGAAACGCTGCTCCAACGTGTGGTTCAAACACTCAGATCACGTGACCTCAGCTGCCACAGGTGGCATACCTGCTGCTTCCAGGCATTGCCAGGCTCAGGAATTCCCATTTTTGATTGGCTGGTCTTTTGGACTGGGCCTTGTAATGATTGAATGATGCTTTTATAGCACTGCTTCAGTTTATTCCACACACATTCAGTCCTATCAACAGAGAGAGAGCCACACACCATCTGTAACATCATTAGAAGATCTCAGTAAAAACATCACCTCTGCTTCAAGGACCAAATCAAACAGGCACCAGTTTTCATCTCTGTCTGTGCTTTACTTTTTTCTGCTTTCAACAGAAAATAGGATTTACTGCATTCAGGGATATCGTCCTCACTGTCAGCCGTTACTCATGCACTGTGTGTAGAAATATAGAAAATATTGATTTTCTAAAAAGGAAAGCTAGAAAAACACATTGATTGATTCCAGGCTCTATTTTCCTTTTTGATTTCCACTGACGCTTCTATTGTGAGTCTGTCAAATCCAACAGGACTTGAGCAGGTTCACTATGAGCCAAACTCCAGACTGGCAGTGAAACATCAGACCAGTGTTAGAAGAAAAAGTTCAGGAAAGTTTCTTCATGGTTCAGAAGATGTTCAGCAGAGGACGACTGAAAGATGTGCATGAAATGGAGGCTTCTGATTGGTCAGAATGAGCCTGTGAAAATGGGACAAACTTTGTATAAAGAAAGAAACACATTTAGTCTTTTCATGGACATCTATCTTTTTAAAAGTGATTCCAAATCAAAGCTAACACCATGCCAGCTTGTAGCTTTGATTGACAGTGTGTAGAACGAGCCTGATGACACAAACTCCCAGAAAACCTCAAAATCAGCATAATGCATCCAAAGTTTCACGGCTGGGAGCAAAACATGAGGCCAACAAACAGCTGTAAACCTGTGTGCTTATTACAGTAAACACATCAGTCTCTTCTGTTTGACTAAACTGATTTATTGTGTGTCTGTAGTTGTGTTGTGAACTGTGCTGGGCTTGTCTGTGTCCTTGTTTCACAGAACAGCATCTTCAAGACGGCACAAATGCTTCCAATGTTTCAGTTTGTCGAAGCCTCGCTTTGCCCATCGCTGCTTTTAAGACAGTGTTTGTGCTGCCAAGGACATCTTGTATTGGTCTCATGACATGAATGGGAGTGTTTCAGGAGGCAGACTGAACCTTTGATGAGTTTGGTGTCTTAAACTGAGGAATAAAAGGACACGAGGAACAAACTAAAGAGAATCTGAAAGAGGCTGGCAGCACATGAGGAGGAGAAACTGACACTGACATAAAGACTGAGGGAAGGACAGAGCCATTTATACACCTGAGGTCATCACAGGAGGGTCATGTGACACAGCTGAAACTCATCTAGACAACATCTGACACCAGAGAACTTACCAAAATAAAACAGGTTCTAATGAACAACCATGAGTGGAACAGCGGAGTGAACTGAGCAGCACGAGGGAGGGTGTTTCTCCAAAACATGTGTCCATCACAATTATGGACAGTCGTGTATAATAAGTAGACTTGTTCAGATTTGTCCAACACTTTTCTCTGTCAGTGTTTCACAGAATATCATCAAAGAGTCATGATAGTGACCATTAGTGTCACTGTGTAGATGCTTATTCCAGCATCACTGACTTCATGGTTCCAGTTTCCATCACTAAGGACTACATGTTGTGATCTGCTGTTAGCCATGTTAGCATGTTAGCTCCAACAGGTTGTCAGTGTGAGAGCAGAAGATGATATCAGTGACATCCAAACAAGGAAGGAAGAGACTGTTGAAGGCAGCGAGCTGTGACTGCTGTGAACAGTGTTCTCACACTATTTTCTCCCTGTGTCAACATACATGAGGCTGTTTCAGCTGCAACACACCACAAACACCTTTATACAACTAAATATACTGAGAGCAGACTGCTGTGGTTGCTGTGGTAACCATCCATATATCAGCTGTTTGGTTCAATTCAATTCAATTTTATTTATATAGCGCCAAATCACAACAAAAGTCACCTCAAGGCGCTTTATATTGTACAGTAGATACAGAGAAAAACCCAACAATCATATGACCCCCTATGAACAAGCACTTTGGCAACAGTGGGAAGGAAAAACTCCCTTTTAACAGGAAGAAACCTCCGGCAGAACCAGGCTCAGGGAGGGGCGGGGCCATCTGCTGCGACCAGTTGGGGTGAGAGAAGGAAGACAGGATAAAGACATGCTGTGGAAGAGAGACAGAGGTTAATAACAGATATGATTCAATGCAGAGAGGTCTATTAACACATAGTGAGTGAGAAAGGTGACTGGAAAGGAAAAACTCAATGCATCATGGGAATCCCCGGCAGCCTACGTCTATTGCAGCATAACTAAGGGAGGATTCAGGGTCACCTGGTCCAGCCCTAACTATATGCTTTAGCAAAAAGGAAAGTTTGAAGCCTAATCTTGAAAGTAGAGATAGTGTCTGTCTCCTGAATCCAAACTGGAAGCTGGTTCCACAGAAGAGGGGCCTGAAAACTGAAGGCTCTCCCTCCCATTCTACTTTTAAATACTCTAGGAACAACAAGTAAGCCTGCAGTGCGAGAGCGAAGTGCTCTAATAGGGTGATATGGTACTACAAGGTCATTAAGATAAGATGGGGCCTGATTATTTAAGACCTTGTATGTGAGGAGCAGGATTTTGAATTCAATTCTGGATTTAACAGGAAGCCAATGAAGGGAAGCCAAAACAGGAGAAATCTGCTTCCTCATCCTTGTGAAAAAAGCCCCTCAAAGTTTGATGTGTTTGTTTGACTTGAAGCTTTTTGGGATTTGGTTTTATTTGTTGTTCTACATACTGTGAAACAAAGCTAGAAGCCACTGTGGTACACTGTGGTACTCAAACCCAGGGCCCAACCTGCTCCAACAACGGCCACAGTCAGAATGATTTTATTAAGTCTCATTTTCTGTTCATTAGGAAAAATCAATAATGAAGAGCACATGTTTATAGAGGCACATTCAGACCAATGACAACAGTCCATTCACACTGGCCTCCACCTTTTTAAATGTGAGTAAACACACCATGGTTCTGGTGCTGATGTGTTATCTGGGACAGGTGATGATGATGATTTTGAACTCAGTTTGAGGTTTGATTACACTGAACCTGCACTGCTTTCTCCTGTTTATGACACATTTACACCCAAAATCTCAGCTGGATAGAAAAGAACGAGGAAAAACAAATTTGTTGAGATAATTGTTAACAAATGTGGTGAGAGTGTTGTAATTGTTAAAGACAGAACTATGATTTATATGTGTTTGACTGATGTTAACACAGCTACACAAACACCTGAAACTGATCACATACAACCCAACATATTAAATACAAATATGTTCCACTTACCACAACTTTATACTGAGGGTTCATTATGCTCAGTGTCTCAATACATATTCAATAAATATGTTGAAGTTAACCCCTATAATGAATCAGAAAATAGAATAACAGTGATTCTAATAACAGCCTCACTTTATAAAGAGTCTGACCTTGGATGTTTGTGTGTGGTCAACACGTTCTCACTCCCTAAGCGTAATATTTTACGCTATGTGACAAATCGTCAACATTTTACGCTTTCGGGTACCCAACACGTTCCTAAATGACGCGATTGGAAAAATGACAAAACATGAGAACCCTTTGGACTCAATCTACACATGTTCGTTCATTTTCTTCAAATCGCTTTAGAAAACACTATTTCATGCCATTTCTGTGCTGGTTAAGGTTAGGAATAAGGTTATGGTTTGGGATACGGTTATGGTTAGGTTTAGGGATAAGGTTATGGTTAGGCTTAGGGATACGGTTAGGTTTAGGGCTGCAATACAGGGCTGGAACCCGCCGCGTACCATAACAACGTGGAAGGTCACCTTTCGCGTTCCTCAGGAACGCCGCAGGACGTGACAAAACGTCGGGATGTTACGCCTCGGGAGTGAGAACGGGCTCTATATATACATATACATATTAGAGATGGACCGATCTGATATTAGTATCGGTATCGGTCCAATACTGACGTAAATTACTGGATCGGATATCGGAGAGAAATAAAAAATGTAATCCGAGCCATTAAATATCAAAAAAGCACCTCACAAAACTTGCGACATGGCGTAACTCAGTTCATAACCGTAGCACGTCGGAGCAGTATGCTCACGTGATAGAGCGGCTGTGTGTATTTGTAGCCTCGCTACCAAACCAGCATTTCATCTCCGAGGAAGTTATCCCAGAGAGAAGTAAAGCAAGCGTGTAACTTCATCTCTGAATGTTTGTAAAGCATTCCCACGTTACGCTTAACAACCGATATATTGAGCGAGTGCCTCTTCTCTCTCCCTGCCTCTCCTGCTGCTACTTCAATCGTGAAACTGCTTAATGATCAGCTGATCGGCCTTTCTGTCGCGAGTCCGTCTCTCTTCTTTGTTTTTGGCCCACTTTGCACCAGAAAGAGGAAACCAGCGGCTGAACAACAGCAGCAAGTTTAAGCTTGATAAGCTGTTAGAATTTATTTAATTTTACTTTCTACACCAGGATCCTTTTCTACGTAGCTGACGGCTGGTAACTGTGCAGGGGCGGATCTAGCAAAGTTTAACCAGGGGGGCCGATAGGGCATTAACAGGGAAAAGGGGGCACAAAGACATACTTTTCTTTCTTATTCTCAACCTCAATCTCCCCAACCTGATCTCCTGCCTTTTGCCCCGGTATCAGGGGGCGTTGGGGCTTAAGAGGTTAAATGACCCACAACATCAGCACACATGAGCAAACACAGTAACTCACACAGCTACTGCTCAAGTTTAGTCATCTTTAATACAAATATATCTCATTATTATGAATCTCACAGCTACCTGCTCATTTAACTGAACAATAATTCTGTTTTACCATTAAAACAAAATATGTGACTGTTGTGAGATTATTCTGTTATCATATGTTACCATATATATGTAATCAA
>CAKLIZ010000526.1:120175-150239 GCA_922035795.1 Oreochromis mossambicus
GCATTATACTTCTGACTTAAAAGAGTGTGAAAATCATTAGATCTATTGGATTGACCTGTAGTATTCGACACTGTTGAACGTGTTGCATGGTTTCTTGACATTGCATACTGCTGAATCATGAAGAGAATGTTGGGTGCAGAAGGCCTTGTTGTTCTGATAGCAGAAGAGAAAGACCACATTCCATACCCCCACCTTTACAGAGAGCAGAAAGCCAGGGAGCCGAGGTCATAACATAGGCGCCGTGTGAGAGAAAGAATGTGCATGTTTAGGCTTTTACGACTAGGTGGGGGCTACTAGAGGCTATAAAAGGCTGAGTAACCCGTCACCATTTTGAGACTTGCTGTGACCCTCTGCAGGCAGGTCTCCCCATCATGATGGTTCTTATGCTCTTAAGTGTTGAATTATATGGAAATAAAGTATTGTTGATTGAGCATTTATACACCGAGTATTGTCCTTCCTTCAGCCCAAAGATTAAAAGAATTGGGAGATTTTAACACTGTAAAGAATCTTCAGACAGTAATTAAGAATCTCCTAAGCAATCCAAAGATAAAGAAGAGGTCACCTGCCAATTCTATAAAGCTTGGTTGTTTATACAATAATATCATTTAATGGACAGAGCATCACAGCTTCTCTCTGAGAGGTTACAGCCACTCAGCCTGGAAAAACAAACTAATTAATGAAATCAGTCAAATGAAATGTTTTTTTTAATGCCAGCATGCAATACAATTATTGGTTAACTAAATAGCTTCATTAAAACACAACTCTTCTTCTATATCAGCACTTACTCCTTATAAGCTCTACCTGCTCCACCTTCTGAGTCAGAAGTCATGGAAACAAACTGTAAATCTAGCACAAACATAATTTCTGACTCATGATTTAAAATGTAATCAGATCCATTGGTACATTTAGAGCCTGGTACTGAAATATAGCAGCACGGACATTCACAGCAGCAAAGGGTTCTTGCTGATCGGAGCTCAGCACTCAGACTTTGCTCTTTGAGCGCAAAACTGATAACATCTGGGAGAAGCTCGCGGCTCTCCAACGGGAGATTAAGAGACGAGTGACGGACTGTTAGATCAGCTGTGAAATTGACATGCAGTTGTTCGCACCAAAGAAAACCACCATCATTTCATGCGGCTAACATATCGGCGCCAGCTGTGGTCTCAAGGCTGGAGCTGAACATAGCAAATCTCACCCTGATAACAGACGGTGTTTAGACTGTTCATTCCCATCCTAAGCATGCTTATCCCCTCCCGGTGCAGACGGTGGGTCGAGGGGACCAGCGCATATGCTGCATGCCCGGATGCGCTGTCTACACCGGCTCCCTGTTGCTTGTCATGTGTTTCTATGGCGTATTAAGAGTTTTCATGTGCTCTGCACTAAGGTAATTTTTTTTCTGTTGTCAAACTGATCTCCCTGTTGGAGCTCAGTCTGGGGGGAGTTCTTTTTTCTCCTCATCTTTCCTGATGTTGTGCATTTTCCGCTGTTCGGTTCCGGGTCGCTGCTCATGCAGCTGACCGGCCAGCTACCTAGCCTGACCTGTCTCCCCAATGTGATGTTTGTGTATTGTATGTACGGTCGGCAAGGTCAGTTTCCTAATTGCCCTCAGGAATAAATACAGTGTTCTGAATCTGAATCTGAAAAGATTACAGAAGACGACTCTGTTCAGTAAATATTACGCTCATGCTGTCAAGAAATACCAAAGGTAGGTAAAACTCTGGCTGTTGCAGCCATCCAGTATGACATGCTTTGTACTGTTCTGCTGCAGTTTGTGACACCTGGTTGATGAGTTGTGAAGGATGATGAAACAAACACTTCAGTCCATGTTTGTCTTCTGAACTGGATGTAATTTTGGCAGCCGAGAGTTTTCACAATCTATCCCAGCTGCAAATAAATAACTTCACCCACTTGGATCCTTATCATTCAAGATTGAGTAGAGAATCTTTTCACAGAGAATACTGGTGATTGTAGATGACAGAGATGATTTGCTTGAAGTCACTTTCTTTAGGCAAAACTACTATTAATGTCTATTTTGCTGTTACACAATTTTGTCCAGCAGAGGGCGCTCAGTGTCTTACACATCAGTAGCTGACACCTCACTAGAAGAAGTGTAGTCAGTACAGTCCGCGCACCGAGTAGATCCTGTTAACCTGCGGTGTCTCTGTTTTTGCAGTTTGTGCACAAATAAATCTGTTGCACAGACAATGAGTTGGCCCATCATTTTCTACAGTGTAGCAAACACTATGCAGGCTGATGGACTAACAGCGTGCTAACTTCCATCCAAACACACAGCTAGTTCACCTCATGATGAG
Source organism: Oreochromis mossambicus (assembly GCA_922035795.1). Classification (NCBI taxonomy): domain Eukaryota; kingdom Metazoa; phylum Chordata; class Actinopteri; order Cichliformes; family Cichlidae; genus Oreochromis; species Oreochromis mossambicus. Next base: position 122,488 of record CAKLIZ010000526.1, read on the forward strand.
CTCAGAAAGCAGCGAGTCACATATCCTTCAGAAACCCCACCAGTTCCCTCACCTGTGCCCTACTACCCTCCAACACACTCTTCAGATTAAAGTCCCCAATTCCCCGCTCCTTCAATCTATTCTGCAGAACTTTCCTCTCCCTTGCACCGCAGTATTACATGTTCTACTGTCTCCTCCTCCTCCTGGCACCCTCCACAAAGCCCCGTCTCATGTTCTCCTATCATCTGTAGTGTTTTATTTAATGCACAATGTCCCAGTCTAAGCCTGGTAATGACCACCTCTTCTTTCCTTTTACCCCTATACAACCTACACTCTGCCACCTCCTTCTTAAGATGATACAATTGCCTGCCCTTACTCCCTGAATCCCACCGCTTCTGCCACTCCTTGACAACCTGCCTCCAAACAATACCTTTTGCTTCAGATCTGCTACTTTTAATTTCCATCTAAGTCCTATTTTTAGTCAATGCTCCTTTTGCCAACCTATCCACCTTTTCATTTCCACTGATTCCTACATGAGCTGGCACCCAAAGAAAGTGAATATTGCCACCACAACACCTTATTCTGCTTATAGTCTCCAGAATAGTATACAGCATACCCTGCCTTGTCTTCGAACAAAATGACTGTAGACTTGAAAGAACAGATGCCGAGTCAGAACATACTACCACCTGCCTGATTTTTCAACACTCTACCCATTTCAATGCTACCAAAATTGCTACCATTTCAACCGTGTACACTGCCAGTCCATCCAAAGTGCGTCTGTTTATTTCAATATTTTTTGATGGAACTGCTATTCCAAACCCTGTAATTCCAGTATCTGGACTTTTAGCACCATCCGTGAACACATGAATACACTCAGGGTATTCATTCAAGCTGTGAAAATGAAATGCTGAAACAAGATCGACTCTTCCTTTCAATTTTCTCTTCAGATCCAGCAAGTACCACAGGAAGAGCTGCGTTATTACAGATGTGTTCTGTATAAAAGGCCCCAAAGTTCATAGGACAATTCTATTGATGTTCATCAGTTTAGCTAAGTTTATTTGCTGTTCATTTAATATTCAGTCTTCTCTCAGTTTGGGCCAGCCCACCATCTAGTGACATTATCCGGTTAGTAAGGTGGGCAGTTTAATGTCGGATGCGCAGTGTTGGTCCGGTGGGGGTGCACTAGTGATGTGTCATTCGCGAACGAAACGGCTCTTAGAGCCGCATCTTTGAAGTGAACGACGCGTGTTTTTTTTTTCCCCCTTTCTCTCCCCCTCTCTCTCGCACTTTTTTTCCGCTTCACTCCGCACGCGAGCCTTGTGCTTTGCGCTGGGAAGAGGGGGGAGGGGCAGTAGTTACACTCGCAGTAGCACAGGAACAGAGCGGGAGGGAAAGAGAGAGAAAGAGAGCCAGGGACAACGTCACATTAGAAAGGTATAGTAATCATCCACAACTATTTTCAGTTGCGGATGATAAAGGATTCAGAAAGTTTATTCATGCAGGCCCATATGACAGAGAATATGCATCTTCTTTTTGTTTTCATATTTTAATTTATATTTAATTGTGTTGTGGTTTGCAGTGTTTTGTATTGTTTCACTTTAAACTTGTTTAAAAGGAAAAAGCTGAAAATTTAAATAGTTAAAAGTTGAAATGTAAATAGTTGGTTTTTGTATTATATGATTTATTTATTAAATTTTATGTGGCGTGAATAAATAAAAGTATATTTACGGTGGCCCCTAGAGACAAAGCACGTACAAACTCCAAAACACGTACAAACTCCGAAGCACGTACAAACTCCAAAACACGTAAAAACTCCAAAACACGTAAAAACTCCATAGCACGTACAAACTCCGAAGCACGTACAAACCCCGAAGCACGTACAAACTCCAAAACACGTACAAAAGACAACAGAAGAGCTCCAGGATGCTAGGCGCAGTGTTGAGCTTTTGTTACCTAGTGGCTACACAAGCCAGGAAGTACCAACGACCGGATTTGGTGTGTGGTAGTAACAGGTAAATGAACTTTTTTTTAAATTATTTGAATATATAAGAGTGCTTGTGTATAAATACACAAACAATACACATATGCTTTCAATTGTGTAATTTAAGTGATCTAGGTAGCTCTGTATTGGAAGTTCAGTTAACGTTAGAAATGTGTTTTGGAGTTTGAACGTGCTTTGTCGCTAGGGGCCACTGTATATATTTATATATAAACATATATAAATAAAAACACTTTTTTTTCCATTAGTAATTCTTTTTGTGCATAATTTTATATTATTTTTAATAATAAATTTATTAAAGCAACAAAACAATCTGAAGAGCCGGTTGGGAGCCGAAAGAGCCGGTTCTCCAAAAAGAGCCGGAAATCCCATCACTAGGGTGCACTGATTCCTGGGGCATGTTATCTGTGCGTAAATGACAAGTGAGTATTAACCTGTGTTGTATTTTGCTTTGTTTGTGTTGGTACTGTGATGTGTTTACTACTTAGGAGCTAATGTAGTCCATAGTTGGAGCGGTAGGCATACAACGCGTGAGTTCACCTTCATTTCATATCCTAATTTATGTTGTTAGCTTATCCTGGTTTAGCTTTGTTGACGCATGTACGGTCGCTCGTATGTCCATAACATCATTCCTGTGTTATCAGACCTTCTCTGTATGTTGTATGTGGTGCTTCTGATTGTTTACTTTAAAATACGGAGTTTGTAGCGGACAATTAGATACGAGGAAAAATACAGTACCGATCGTAGTTCGACCGGAAGTATGGCGATCCTGCTTGCCCTTCACAATGAGAGCATTAACGGGGATTATAATGGGGAAGCTTTTATTTTGTACAACTACCGGAAGTAGTTCCTGTGTACTGACGGTAACTTAACCTCACACTAATGCTGTTTAGTTGCATAGTGTGTGCAGTTTGAAGTGTACTAAATTGTTCTGCTCTCTCTCTCTCTCTCTCTCTATATATATGATTATGTTAACTATATTGTATTATGTCTATATTTGAGTAGGTTACTTGTCTATTCTCTTTATTTATCTTTTATTTGTATTGTTTATTTCCTTTGTAGAAAACCACACACATGTACACCCGCAACTGTGTGTACAGAAATTGAGCTGTGACAATAAAAGTGCCTCAAACGGAACCTCAAGCTCCTTCTTCTTTCATACTCTGGAACAATGTGGCCTTAAGTGGTGTTCTGGCTGACACACCGGGGTGACCGTAGTGCTCAAAGACTGAATCAGTGCCACAACTGTGCCTATCTTTGATATCTCCACTACATGTTCTTTGTTTTCAGCACATAGAAGGCACTAACAGATTCATAAGCATTCACTGGTCACAGATTCAGCAGAGAGAAGTGGCCCTCTGTGTGCACACTGCTGAGAGAAAGCAGCCAACCTTTGAGCCACATGGATGGAAACATGGGAATCTATGGGGACTGACTCACTGCTGCCTCTACTGGACTTCAGAGGAACTGCAGGGATCAGCTTCATTGTTGTTTTTGTCTTCATTGTGTTCACTGAGCTCATTTGGACTTATTTCACTGTTCAGGACATTTCTGATGTGTCTTAATGTCACACTAGGAGTGACAGGAAGTGACCTATACCCTCAGTGGGCTGGTTTAAGTCATTATGCAAATGTACTGTTTATTAGATTGGGGAAACCTGCAGTCAGCTGAGACTGAAGAAGTCACTTGGATGAGTGATGAAACGTTTCTCCCACAAAACGCTACGTCCAGATGAACAGAATCAACTTTTTGGAGACCTATACCCTGCTCGTAAAAATAAAAGCTCTTTTTAATCAGATTGCAGCATCAAGTCTGTGAAACTTCTGGACTATTGATCAGTCACACGCTGTTTGTGGACTGAGGGTGGCGCTGCAGGAAAGGTCACGGGGTCATTTAAAGGTCAAAGGTGAGTCTCCTGTGTTCAAAGCTGCATCACTGCCCAGTTTAACAGCAAAGATTAAAAATGAGTCTGATTCAAAGGTTTCAGTCACAGATGAGAAGCTCGTGTTGTGTATTTTCTCCCAGCTGTTCTTCATCTCGTCTCACTTCTCCGATCCGTGTTTCTAGGTGTGTCTGAGGCTGCTTTAAAGGTGGGAAAAGTGAGCTTTAATGGGAAAGCTGCTGTGCTGGGTGACTAATGTGAGGCGGAGGGCAGAAGCTGGAGGTCTGGATCGGATCCACATGAGAGAAAAGCAGGAACGGATTCAGTCCGAATCATTCCTTTGATTCCAATCAGCACATTTATTGATCATTAGTATCCACATTAAACATTAAGCACTGATTCATTCACTGAGGCTCAAACTGCACACATACATGAAACATATATTTATATATTTATCTTATAAAAACATGCTGTTTATTATTCAAAAGTGTTTGAAAGCCTTTCCAGGTGAGTTTGATGCAGGAAGGTCTGAAGCCAGTGTCAGACAGAGACTGTGCAGAGACTGTAGAAGGACAGAGCAGCAGCAGAGCAGTCCAGATACACTGATGATCCTCTGTCAGATCCAGAGGGACACACAGGGATGATGCTGGACTCTACATTGTATCTGACAGTGAAGCTGTTCTCAGAGCAGTTCACTCTGCAGCACTGACAGTCATCTGCACTTCATTCCTCTGTCAGTCACTGCTGGATGAAGCTCTCCTCTCCACCTCCCAGTAACATGGCCCAGTCAGAGCGTCTCTACACACAAGCTGCTGCTGCTTCAACCTCTCTGGATCATCAGGACACAGCTCCTCCTCTCTCAGCACACACACCGTCCTGTTTACCATCATCACCACCTGCAGAGAGAAGAAGGAAGAGCAGAGGAGATAAACGAGTGTTTCCAGAGACTCGTCATCAGCTGTCAGTCAGTGATGCAGCACATCCGGTATAAAGAGCAGCAGGGACTTCAGTGCTGGGACTGTACTAAGACTCATTGTTGCTTCACTTTTTCTAATCTTTGGTCTTTTATTGAAGTTGATGAAAATGTTTTTCACTCTTTCACGTATCACCAGACCTGCGACCATATGTTCTGGACACTCGGGTAAAGAGAGGGGCTGAGCTGTCAACTGATCACCACCTGGTGGTGAGTTGGATCAGGTGGCGGGGGAGGACACTGGACAGACCCGGTGCACCTAAACGCGTAGTCAGGGTGTGCTGGGAACGTCTAGCAGAGACCCCAGTCTGCGAGATCTTCAACTCACACCTCCGGCAGAGCTTCAACAGCATTCCGAGGGAGACTGGGGACATTGAGTCCGAATGGACCATGTTCAGCGTCTCCATCGCCAAAGCTGCTGCATTGAGCTGCGGCTGCAGGGTGGTTGGTGCCTGCCGTGGTGGTAATCCCCGAACCAAATGGTGGACACCAGAGGTGAAGGGAGCCACCAAGCTGAAGAAGGAGTCCTATTGGGCTTGGTTAGCCTGTGGGACTCCGGAGGCAGCCGACAGGTATCGACAGGCCAAGCGGAATGCGGCTCGGGCAGTGGCTGAAGCAAAAATTCGGGTGTGGGAGGAGTTCGGAGAGGCCATGGAAAAAGACTTTCGGACTGCCTCGAAGAGATTCTGGCAAACCGTCAGGCGTCTCAGGAGGGGAAAGCGGTGCTCTACCTGCACTGTGTATAGTGCTGGCGGAGCGCTGCTGACGTCGACTGAGAAAATTGTCAGGCGGTGGAAGGAATACTTCGAGGACCTCCTTAATCTCACTGACACATCTTCCGAGGAGGAAGCAGAGTCTGGGGATGAGGGGAATGACCCGCCAATTTCCGGGGGCGAGGTCACTGAGGCAGTTAAACAACTCCTTGGTGGCAGAGCCCCTGGTGTTGATGAGGTCCGCCCCGAGTTCCTGAAGGCTCTGGATGTTGTAGGGCTGTCCTGGTTGACACACCTCTACAATGTTGCGTGGAGATCAGGGGCAGTACCCCTGGACTGGCAGACCGGGGTGGTGGTCCCCATCTTTAAGAGGGGAGACCGGAGGGTGTGTTCCAACTACAGGGGGATCACACTCCTCAGCCTCCCTGGGAAAGTCTATGCCAGTGTGCTGGAAAGGAGAGTTCGTCCGTTAGTCGAACCTCGGATACAGGAGGAACAATGCGGTTTTCGTCCTGGTCGCGGAACACTGGACCAGCTCTTTATACTCTCAAGGATACTTGAGGGTGCATGGGAGTTTGCCCAACCAGTCTACATGTGTTTTGTGCACTTGGAGAAGGCATTCGACCGTGTCCCTCGGGGTGTCCTGTGGGAGGTGTTGCGGGAGTATGGGGTGTCTGGCCCATTGCTACGGGCCATTCGATCCCTATACAACCGTTGCAAGAGTTTGGTTCGCATTGCCGGCAATAAGTCGGACTCATTCCCAGTGGGTGATGGGCTCCGCCAGGGCTGCCCTTTGTCACCGGTTCTGTTCATAATTTTTATGGACAGGATTTCTAGGCGCAGCCAAGTGGCGGAGGGCTTTCACTTCGGTGGCCTCAGAATCTCATCTCTGCTTTTTGCGGATGATGTGGTTCTGTTGGCTTCATCAGGTGAGGGCCTCCAGCTCGCACTGGAGCGGTTCGCAGCCGAGTGTGAAGCAGCGGGAATGAGGATCAGCACCTCCAAATCTGAGGCCATGGTTCTCAGCCGGAAAAGGGTGGAGTGCCCACTCCGGGTCGGGGATGAGTTCCTGCCCCAAGTGGAGGAGTTCAAGTATCTCGGGGTCTTGTTCGCGAGTGATGGGAGAAGGGAGCCGGAGATCGACAGACGGATTGGTGCTGCGGCTGCAGTGATGCGGACGCTGCGAGAAGGGAGCCGGAGATCGACAGACGGATTGGTGCTGCGGCTGCAGTGATGCGGACGCTGCACCGGTCCGTCATGGTGAAGAGGGAGCTGAGTGTAAAAGCGAAGCTCTCAATTTACCGGTCGATCTACGTCCCTACCCTCACCTATGGCCACGAGCTGTGGGTAGTGACCGAAAGAACGAGATCGCGGATAAAAGCGGCAGAAATGAGCTTCCTCCGAAGGGTGGCTGGTCTCTCCCTTAGAGATAGGGTGAGAAGTTCGGCCATCCGGGAGGGGCTCAGAGTAGAGCCGCTGCTCCTCCACATCGAAAGGAGCCAGTTGAGGTGGTTGGGGCATCTGACAAGGATGCCTCCTGGGCGCCTCCTGGGTGAGGTGTTCCGGGCATGTCCCACCGGGAGGAGGCCCCGGGGCAGACCCAGGACACGCTGGAGAGATTATATCTCTCGGCTGGCCTGGGAACGCCTTGGCGTTCCCCTGGATAAACTGGAGGAGGTGGCTGGGGAGAGGGAGGTCTGGGCTTCTCTGCTTAGGCTGCTGCCCCCGCGACCCGGCCTCGGATAAAGTGGATGAAGATGGATGGACTCCTAGTTTTAGTTTGGACTTTCATTCATTAGAATAACCTTGGTCTGTCCACTCTGAGCTCTTTAGGAACCTCAACAACAACCCCAACAATCCAGATGGACGGTTCCAGCTGTTAACTGGAGGAATTCCATTCAAACATCTGCTCTCACTAAACTCTTCCTCACCTACAGACTGTGTTCTTCACTTGGAAATGAATGCAGTCATTGATCTGCATGCTGCTTTGTTCAGAGAGCTGATTGGCTGTTGACAGTGTTTGATCAGGGTGTGTCAGCCATTACTATGGTGACCATAAAGGTGACAAAAAGGCAGAAACAGGAAGTGTTTGTGTCCAATCCTGAAGCCTGTCACCACCTGTCACTCCTCTCACTGGATCTTTGTTTCATACTGACTGTGTTTAGTATAATACTGCTGACAGCACCACACACTCACTCCAGCACTCTACTGACCTCAGAGTCTCCAGTCTGCAGTCTGGACTCTCCTGAAGGTCAGACAGCTGCTTCACATCTGGATACTGCAGGTTGTTGTAGGTCAGCTCCAGCTCTCTCAGATGGGAGGGGTTGGACTTCAGAGTTGCTGCTAGATAATCACAGCTGATCTCTGACAAACCACAGCGCCACAATCTGTATGAAGAATGAAAGATGTAAGTCTATTAGACAAAGTGTGTGCTTGAAATCATTCAGTGTTTCATCATCTGTTCAGAGCTGAAGAAGGTTCAGAATGTTGAAGCTGAAGCCAACAGGAAGCAGCTTCAAACAAACACAACAAGAGAAAAAACTCTGAATGCTTCACATTAAAGTCGTACATTTATCAGAAAAACAGGAAAAATTGACAAGTTTTGTTGTGTGAAATAAAAAAAAAATGAACAAGAAACAGAGCCCAAAACATCTGCACAGAGGTTCAGTTTCCTCTTCTGGTCCTAAAGTGCGGAACAACAATGATTCAAACAGCTTTGTTCCAGCAGCATCAGCCACAGAAATGCTGAGAGAATTCTTTGGATCTCCTGGTTGTGTTGTATGATGCTGTGTTTGCATATCTGCTGTCTGTGTTGCTTTGGAAAATGTGCACGTAAGGATGGTTCATCTACTGCTGCTCCAGATAAACAAGCTGGACCTGAACCTGGTAGCTTCACTTAGAAGACACTTGTGACGGGAACGTGTGAGAAGTTTTGTGCAGACAAGTGTGGATTTAGAGTGTGGGACGAGCTCTCCACAGTCATTGTGGAGATCCACACTCTGCATACTGTCTGTGAGATGCTGGAGACATTTCTCCTCCAAATCCACTGAGCAGGTGCTCGTCGTGGTATTAGCGTCATGTGTGCGTGTTAGCATTAAGCCTCGGTCACACTCTGCTGTGGACACGGTCACAGCTGGATGCGTGATGGCCGAGTCGTCCTTCCTGTTAAACTTCTTTGAGGTGAGCTTGAAGCTGCTGCTTGGGGCACATGCACAGCTGGTTATTGTACTGGAAATGTTCTGCAGACAAGTCCACGCGCTCATAACAAAGCTCAGTGTGGACAACGCTGTGCTCGCTCCAATGCTGATTGGTTGTAAAGTGGGCGGGAACAGAGAAGAGAGTGACAGCAGCATTCAGCACAAACATGGAGGATAAAAGAAGAAGCGCATGAGAAGCTCAGATGGAGGCTGCAGTGGACACTTTTCATTGTTTTAACACTCGCTTTCACTTCAGCTTCACCAACAACAGCACAAACAGAGCAGCCCACTGACTGCGTGGCCGTGACGGCGCCCCCTGGTGACTGTAAACCGCTACAACATGTAGACGGTTGTCTGCTGCTCATTTCTTTGCCTCCATCACAGGAGCTGTTTATCCTGTTCTTCACTCTCATTGGTTCTTTGTGTGCTTGTTTTTACACCAGTAGTCATTGTGATTGTTCAAAGAAGACAATCAGCTGTGACTAAATGTTGCTCCTACAGCAGTGATGGTAATAACTACTGAAGCTAATCCAGTATCAAAGCTCAGGAATCAGCAGATCCCGCCTCGTTTTCTTTGAACAACTATTTTTAGCTGCTGTGTTTTTGTGTTTCTGCAGACCTCAGACATCCTGCTGCTCTGGAGAACTGAAGCTCTAAAGGGTTCAGCCTTTATCTCCAAGAAACAAAGCTGATCATGGAGCCCCAGCAGGTCAGCTGATCTATGGGCAGCACCAGCATCTTTAACTAAGTGTGAGAGGTGAGCAGTCTTTGGAAGACTTTACTGTCTGATAGTGATGTTTAAACGATGGCTCAGAGCAGGGTTTGAATCATCATTTAGCTGTTCTTCTATTATTATGTTTAGCTTCAGCTTCACAGATATTCTCTGGAATATTCTCTAAAATGTTTCCCACTGTTGGACAAACTTTCACAGTTTCTTCATAAAGGAGATCTCCTGTGAAGTCCATCTGTGCACACACAGTACTACCAAACTCATCTCATACTGAACACACACACTTTGTAGGAATCATCAGGACTTTGACTGTTTCTCAGGTTAGATTCAGGTTAGCCATTTAGCATTTCTCCAGTCAGAGTAACAGAGCGTCACATGATGTCACAGAAGCTGATTGGTCAGCTGCAGTGATGGTATTGAAGCAGCATTAATGATGATGCTTTAGAACAGAATAAAATAGAATAGAATTCAACTTTACTGTCATTGCACATGTTACAAGTACAAGGCAAAAAAATGCAGTTTGCATTCATCCAGAAGTGCTTTAGATATATTACAAAATATATATTAGCAATAATATAGATATATAGATATATTACAGAAATGGGTCTGTTAGGTATGAGGGTACAAAATATGGGTCTATTATAGGTATGTTAAAATGTACATGGTATTAAGGTATACTATGAATATGCTATAACTATAAGTATGTACAGGCTGTAGTGAGTGTACAAGCTATGTACAGGCTATGAACAGGATATAAATATGAAAACTATACAGAAATATGAAATTTAAAAAAGCTATACAGAAATATGAACTATGCAAGTTATAAACAGTTGTAAACAGTTGTAGAATTATAATTATCATATTTACAGAATGATTGTCTATATAGCATTTACAGTAGTGCAGTTAAGATAAGTGAAATATGTGGATAATTCCTAAAGAGGCTATATAAAGTGCTAGTGGTTGTGAGTGGTGGTTCAGTACATGTTATTATTGTGTGTATGAGGGTACAGTTGTCCATTTGTTTGTTTTTGTCCATTGTGTGTATGTGTTCAGTTATAGGTGGTTGTGGGTGTGTGTATGTTCAGTCCATGAGTTTAATGTGGGTCAGATGCAGTGATGGGAATAACGGCGTTACAAGTAACGGCGTTACTTTTTTCAGTAACGAGTAATCTAACTAATTACTATTCCTATCGTTACAACGCCGTTACAGTTACTAACAAGAAAATGCGATCCGTTACTGTTTTTCAACAAACAGACGGTTGAAGCTGTGTGCAGCTTACCGCATCTTATATCAGTTGCACGGAGGTAGCTGACTACGTAAGTAATCTGGACGCTACAGCTTTAAGCAGCTGCGCGGTCCCGCGGACGGTAATCACGATCACTGTCTAGCACAACACCTGGAGCTAAGGGGGCAAAACAATCACATGAGTGCTGCTGTTTGACTGAGGAAGAATAAAGTAGTCGTGGTAAGTCAATCACATGACCACTTAAAGACAAAGCAACAAGGTGACATATACCAGTTTATAAATTGTGTTGATAGGCCACGTAAAACCAGGACAAACAATATATACACGGCGTTTTTTCCTCAATAGTTTCGTCACGTTTACTGTCTAAGGACAGCGCAGCAAGCACTCTCTGCTTATGAGCAAAAACAAAAGAAAAAAACAGGGGAGAGAGAGTTTTGAGATGTTTTGAGATTTGTGACATTTAGCGTGTTTGGAGTGTGTAGTTAATGTGTTGTCTTGTGTAGTTAGTGTGTAGTGTTGTGGATAGTTTTGTGTTGTGTGTCAGAACAATGAGGCGACTGCTGTCTCCAGGTAGAAAAAGGAATGATACAACTGCTGCTGTCAGACCTGCAGGTATCAGGCTGTGATGTTCTCCTTTATAGTGGACAGAAATTATTTTTTTGGAGTGGCACAAATAATTTGTGTGGCATCTTATTGAAGAACAGCTGATTGTTCTGTAAATAGTTTGAAATGGTTATTTAAAAAAGGGGTAAAAGGTAAATGGATGCAAATAACTTTGTTGTTTGCAAAACTTGTGCATAGGATTTTAAAATTGACAATTTATATTTGCATTTAAAGTTATGAAATATGATTCGTTAAACATGTTTGTGGTTGTTACAGTAAAAAATATAACTTTTTCTACTCTGATTTTATGTTTTTTGTCTGATTTTAGATCAATTGTGTTAATACAGTATGTCAAAATGAAAACATAACTGTAAATTCAGACACGTGAGGTTGTGCTGAAAAGGATGATACCAAACTAGGCAAAGTAAATAGTTTTTAAAGGTAAAATGTGGAGGGAAAATCAAAAGTAGTTAAAAATGGCCAATTATAACCTGGACCCCAGAGGGTTAAACATTTTTTTAAAGTAACGCAATAGTTACTTTTCAAGTAATTAATTACTTTTAGAATATTGTAACTCAGTTACTAACTGAGTTACTTTTTTGAAGAAGTAACTAGTAACTATAATTGATTACTTGCCCAACACTGGTCAGATGTCAGGAGGCAGAGTTCAGGAGTCTGACAGCTGTAGGGAAGAAGCTGTTCCGGTACCTGGTGGTCTTACTCCGTAGGCTCCTGTACCACCTCCCAGAGGGCAGGAGGGTGAAGAGTCCATGTGATGGGTGACTGGGGTCTTTGATGATTTTCCCAGCCCTTTTAAGACACCGCTTCCTTTAGATGTCATTTATGGCAGGAAGTGGTGCTCCGGCGATGCGCTGGGCAGTTTTCACGACCCTCTGCAACACCTTCCGGTCCGAGGCAGAGCCGCTCCCATACCAGACTGTTATACAGTTGGTCAGGATGCTCTTGATGGTGCAGCTGTAGAAGATCACCAGGATGTCTGAGGACAGGTGGTTCTTCCTCAGAGTCCAAGCTGGTCAAGAAGAGGCGCTGGTGAGCCTTCTTGACCAGCTTGGAGCAGTTGGTCGTCCAGATGAGATCCTCAGAGATGTGGACACCCAGGAACTTGAAGCTGCTCACACGCTCCACAGTCGTCCCTTTAATGTAGATGGGTGGATGTGGGTCAGCATTCCTCCTCCAGTCCACGATGAGCTCCTTGGTCTTCTCGGTGTTGAGCAGCAGGTTGTTTGTGTTGCACCACTCAGCCAGACGATCCACCTCCTCCCTGTAGGCGGCCTCATCGTTGTCATTGATGAGGCCAATCACCGTGGTGTCATCTGCAAACTTAATGATGGTGTTGGAACCATCGGCAGGTCTGCAGTCGTGGGTGAAGAGGGAGTAGAGGAAAGGGCTCATCACACAGCCTTGTGGTACACCGGTGTTCATTGTGATTGTAGATGGGCGGTGGTTATCCAGCCGGACATGTTGGGGGCGGTTGGTCAGGAAGTCCAGTAACCATTTACACATGAGGGAACTGATGCCCAGGTCTGTCAGTTTCCTGATAAGTTGTGAGGGGAGGATTGTACTGAACGCTGAACTGAAGTCTATAAACAGCATTTTGGCGTAGGTGTTGTTGTTGTCCAGGTGTGAGAGGACAGAGTGCAGCGCGATGGAGACTGCATCCTCTGTGCTCCTGTTCTGACAGTATGCGAATTGGCGGGGGTCCAGGGTGGGGGGGAGACAGGATTTGAAGTGTGCTAGGACCAGCCGCTCTAAGCACTTTGTAATGATGGGGGTGAGGGCTACTGGGCTCCTGCTCAGCACCGCTCCTACATCGGTGGGGGATAGAGTGAGTGGTTGGTGGTCCGGCGTCACGTCTGCTTTGGTTGCAGTTGTTGGATTCCTTCGCTCAAAACGAGCATAAAAGTTGTTGAACTCGTTGAGGAAGGAGACGTCAGAGGATGCGGGGGAGGGTTTGGTGGTCCTGTAGTCTGTAACGGTCTGGAGTCCTTGCCACATGCGTTGGGGGTTGAAGTTGGAGAAGTGTTCTTCTACCTTCTTTTTGTAATGGTGTTTGGCTTTTTTTGATACCCCTCTTTAGCTTAGCCCTGGATGTACTGTAGGCATGTGCATCTCCTGACCTGAAGGCAGTGTTGTGGGCCTTCAGGAGGAGACGAACATCCCGGTTCATCCAAGGCTTGTGGTTGGGGTACATGGTGATCTGTTTCTGGGTGGTGACACTGTCTGTGGTTTTGGAGATGTAATCCAGTACAGATGAGGCGTACTGGTCCAAGTCTGTGTGGGTGAACGTATTCCAGTCTGTGTTTTTGAATCTGTCCTGGAGCACTGAGTCTGTCCCCTCTGGCCACACTTTAATTGTCCTCATAGCAGGTTTCACACGTTGGATGAGTGGTGAGTACCGAGGTGTGAGGAACAGGGAGAGATGGTCCGATTTTCCAATGTGGGGGAGGGGTGTTGCTTTGTAGGCTCCAGCCAGGTTGGAATAAACATGGTCTAAAGCAGGGGTCCCCAATCCCAGTCAACGAGGGCCGGTGTCCCTGCAGGTTTTAGATATGTCCTTGATCCATCACAGCTGATTTAAATGGATAAATTACCTTCTCAACATGTCTTGAAGTTCTCCAGAGGCCTGGTAATGAACTAATCATGTGATTCATGTGTGTTGACCCAGGGTGAGATCTAAAACCTGCAGGGACACCGGCCCTCGTGGACTGGGATTGGGGACCTCTGGTCTAAAGTCTTGTTCCCTTTGGTGTGGCAAGAGACATGTTGGTGGAATCTGGGGAGGACTGTCTTTTAGTTGGTGTGGTTGGTGTGAAGTCGCCAGCAACAATAAAAGCAGCCTCGGGGTGTTTAGTCTGGTGTTTGTTAATGGCTGCATAAAGTTCTTTCATGTCCAACCTAGCATTAGCATCAGGGGGGATATACACTGCAGTGAGTATGATAGAAGTGAGTTCTCTGGGGAGATAATAAGGTCTGCATTTGACCATCAAAAACTCCGCATTAGGTGAGCAGTGACTCTCAGTAGTAGTGGAGTTCATTCACCAAGCATTGTTAATATAAATGCACAAACCTCCACCTCTGGTCTTGCCGGAGTCATCTGCTAGACTGTTGGCTCGGTATGTGAGGCATCCTGCTAACTCAATAGCATTGTCCGGGCAGCTGTTGCTCAACCATGTTTCAGTGAAAAACATGACATTTGAGTCCATAATCCGTCTGTTGTTGGTGATGGAGAGCCGTATCTCATCCATTTACTTTGCCAGAGAATGGACATTGGCGAGGAAAATGCTGGGTAAAGGCAGCTGGTGTGGTGTTAGCTTTAGCTTAGCCCGTAGCCCTCCGCGCCTACTTTGCCTTTGTTTACGTTCTCGCACTTCCACCTGCTCGGGGAGAGTGGGCAGCCTCCGGTGTTCTGGAGATCTCTGGGATGAGTCGGAGATCGGCGATAAAACTGTTGGAGGTATGAGTCGAAATGTCCAGAAGCTCTTGTCTGCTGTAGATCAGCAACGCACAGCAATTCTGGATGAATAATCCGGTCAAAAGTAGATAAAAAACCGCTAAATAGCAGATTCTGGAGAGACACTGAGCCTCGCATTGTTCACACGCCGCCATCTTGGTCTTAACACAGGTGTGAAACTCCAGGCCTTGAGGTTTTAGGTGTGTCCTTGATCCAACACAGCTGATTTAAATGGCTAAATTACCTCCTCAACATGTCTTGAAGTTCTCCAGAAGCCTGGTAGTGAACTATGATTCAGGTGTGTTGACCCAGGGTGATATCTAAAACCTGCAGAACACCGGCCCTCGAGGCCTGGAGTTCGAGATCACTGCTGAAGAACAACAGGAACATGGGGATATCACACTGTTAGAAGGTTTAGTCATTCCCGTTGCACTGTTTGTCCTTCTCGTTGAGGTGACCTGCTGAGAGCTCACACTGTTCTCTGTAGAAATGATGTTAGTCTGCAGTAGCGGTTTTTGATATGGGCGACATTGGAGGTTGCCCAGGGTGGCATCGTGGTCGGGGCGGTATCATGGGCATGGCCCCCCCCCCCCAAAAAAAAAGAAAGTTGCTCGTACTCATACTGCCCTGACATCATGCCAACGCATTTGGGGATGGCATAGGCACCGATCGGTTTTCTATCACCCATTTGCTGGGAGTAAGGGCGCCCTTCGTTTTCGAGGTGCGCCTGCTGCTTGCGGCACAAAGAGGAAAGGGTGGGGCGGCGGGGGATTCTCTGGCTGGCTGGAGCAGCATCTAATAACCAACTCGCAAAATAAAACAAAATAAAAAAAAAACAAGAAACATGAAAACACCAGACATTATGAAACATACTTATATTTGCACCGATGTTTTTTCAAAATTCTATACGCGAAAAGTGAGCGCGAGAGCCCTCGGTGCGCCTGCTTGCTGTTATGCTGAAGTCAAAATAAAATTTATTGTCATTTTCGCTATATATAGTACAGTATATAGAGAGACGAGATGACGAGGCTCCAGTTCAGCAGTGCAAGTAAACAAACGATAAAGATAAGAGGAGTAAGAAAATAAATATATACTTTAGGACTAGGGGTAAAGGGATCAATAACAATTTAAAATTTATAATTACAGTTTGATGATTTAAAGTCTCACACACAAACCTGTCGAAAGGGGAGGGGGGCTGGCTGCTTCCAAGTAGAGCACATTTCATTAATAATGTTGTAAATCCAAGCCCATTATGTATTCATGATTTGATTCCTGGGTTGTGCGAAATCCCAGAAATAAATGATAGACAAAGCGAATCTGTGAAATAAGGTGTAGGTCTATTAGGTTATGTTGTTGTGATCCTTGGGTTGGGGGATGGGTGTTCATACTGGAGTGCACAATTAAAACCAATGGAAGATGGACAAGAAAAGTTCAAAGGCATCATGTGCTCAGTTTAGAGAAGGAGAAACGAGCAAAAGATACAGGTAAGCAGATGTGTCATTGGATAATGGCAGGTCATGAAATCCTGTCTGCTGTTTTAGTCTTTATTTATCACTCTTCACCTGCTGCACTGTCACTGTGTGGGCGGATATCAGCCTTATGTCTGCAGCTTAGTGTCAGCATAACTTTCACATCATATTCATCTCAGCACAACTAAAACATGGTGACTGACCTCAGAGTTTCAAGTCCACATCCTGGACTCTCCAGAAAACCACACAGCTGCTTCACTCCTGAATCCTGCAGCTTGTTCCAGCTCAGGTCCAGCTCTCTCAGATGGGAAGGATTTGACTTTAGTGCTGCTGCCACATAATCACAGCTGATCTTTGACAAGCCACAGTTAAACAATCTGTATAATGAATGAAAGATGTAAGTTTGTTAGATAAAGTGTGTGCTTGAAATCATTCAGTGTTTCATAATCTGTTCAGAGCTGATGAAGGTGTCATGGTCTGGGTGAGTCTGAAGCATCTGTGTTTCTGTCTTCTCCACCCCTGGGCGGAGTTCCCTCGTTTCCACTGACTGGCGGCACCTATGAGCAATTAGGCTGCAGAGACGTAAGACCAGTGCGCACAACCACTCCTCGCTAGATCATCAGCTAGTCATCGTTAGCGTAAGCTGTCACAGTAACTGTGTCTTTTCATAGTCATACTTCAATTAACTCTTTACTCTCTGTTCACAGTCAGGCCTCCGTACGTCACAGAACCATGTTGCCATAATCTAGTGATGGCCAAATGAAGCTTTCCAAAGCATTGAAGTTTGTGTTGAAAAACGGTTCAGCTTTTCAACACAGTCCACTCTGGTGACATCTGGTGTCCAAAAATATGAAGAGCAGCTTGAATCAACAAAATAGAATGAACTACTTCCTTATGACCTCCAAAGGTTGATTCTGTTCATCTGGACATAGCGAGTTTCTTCACTCTTCCAAGTGACTTCTTCAGTCTCAGCTGACTGCAGATTTCCCCAATCTTATAAACTAGCACTACTGAAGGAACAATGGGCTGGGAGGTGAGTTACTTGATCATTAATATGCAAATTCTCATGACCATTGATTAACAACCACTGATCAAAGGTCATTGATCAAAGACCACTGACCAATAGCTATGAGTACCATTCACAGAGAGTTGGGGAATGGCTGAAATTAGTGGATAAATGCTTTACAAATGATACACATCCTCCTCCATTACCCTCCTTTCTATCTCTGCGGATATATCATAACCTTTCATAACAAAATCCAAAGTATGTTTAATGCAGATCTCCTGAATACAGATTATTTATGGTTTCTTTTTGTATTTTTTTAATGAATCCTTTAAACTCTTGCCCATTTGCAATAAAGCTTTTGGGGTTCCGCTCTAAGATAATCATATGGTTCTCTCCCATGGTCCTCCTGCTTTCCCCTCCCCTCCAAGTTTTTTATCAATATGTTCCCAAGATATATCTTTAATGCCAAAGAACCTCTCTGCTCCTTTCACAATTATTTTAATTTTCTGTGTTTTATGTTTTACTTAATCTGTGCTGTTTATAACATAGGCACTAAAAACCCATCTCCTCCACTGTCAGTCCTGTAGGAGTTCCACGTGTCTGTACTAAATCTGATGTTGATATTGGTTGAACCTTTCCTGTCTCGTCCTTTGCCTTCTGTTCCCTCTTGACCGCCTCTGCGTAACTTATGTTGTGAACTACTTTAACTTGTTCAACCTTCTTCCTGACATCAGAACCCCCATAACTTACCCTGTGCTGCCCCCCACAGTTACAGCATTTATCCTGTACACTCTCCCCACATTCCTCATATTTGTGTTCAGCTCTACACTTGGGGCACCTGTGTTTCCGCTTGCAGACTGCAGCGATGTGCCCATATCTTTGGCGACCTGAGGGGTGGAGGAATAAATGCTCTAATAGGAAATCCCATAAATCTGATTTTAACTCAGGCAGGGCAGCCTACTGATATTGGTAAATGGTAAATGGCCTGTATTTGTATAGCGCTTTACTTAGTCCCTAAGGACACCAAAGCGCTTTACACTACATTCAGTCATTCACCCATTCACACACAAGCGACGGGAAGCTACATTGTAGCCACAGCTGTCCTGGGGGGCACTGACAGAGAGGAGGCTGCGGTGGGCCCTTTGACCACCACCAGTAGGCAAACATGGGGTTAGTATTTTGCTCAAGCATATTTGGCATGTAGACTAGAGGAGCCTGGGATCGAACCACCAACCTTCCGGTGAGTAGGTGACCGGCATATTCCACCCCCGCCATATTCCAAGAGTACTGACAAGCAACCAACCCTATCCCCATTAATTGTTTTTAATAGTCTTTTTACCCTGCTGACCTCGCCACCATGAATACACCTCTTCAGCTTTTCTAGATCCTCCTCTACTGGAATAGCTGTAATGACACCCTGTGTCATTTTGCTTTCTCCTAATATCCTTTTTTCTCCCACAGTTTTCTTACAAATGCTTTCAACATTTAGCACTTTATTTTTCTGTTCTTCTGTCTTAACTACTATCAACAAGTTTCCAGTGCCACCTGCACTTCTCCAAACTTCTTTTTTAACTCTCTCAACAAAGCTATTGGGCTGAACTGCACATCCTCATCTTCCTTCCTGAACTTCAGGATTATTTTAAATTCTCCCCTCACCATCTTTTTTAGGACAACCCTGGTCCCTTCATCCAAAATGTTCTCCTACAAACTTAATTTACTGGTCTGTGTTAGAGCAGGGCGATATGACCAAAAATATTTATCACGATATACATTTGAAAATTTGCAATAACAATATAACTGACGATATAATTGACACTAGACAAAATACTTTACAACTCCACAACTTTATTAGTGCAAAAAAAACCATCAATGTATTTTCACTTAAACAAGCAGCTGTTTTTTATGTGCATTAAAGTTATATAAAAATTTAACAGTGCAAATGCAAATTCCTCACTGACAGTTTAACCAAAAGGCATTTCCAGTGGAAACTGGCCGACATATCCTCAGCATAACCATGTATAATATCCACAAAACTTAAAAAGAGGTTATACACACACAATACGGTAATATTATGTTGAAGCACAGTACGTATCACTCCGCGAGGCTCCTCCCTACGATAGCCGTAATGCTCCGACAATCCATCAAGCGGTGCGGGTTCGTAGCTTAGCAAAGTCGTACTAAAACATTTGACAGATTTTCGAGCGCCGTGTACCACATAAAATCAATTTTAAATGTGCCATATTTTCCAAAAAAAACACGGTAATAACGACGGCCCGCTAGCATGCTCTACCAAAAATAGTGCTTTGTTGTGTATCTGACGGACGAAAGCTAAACCAGTGCCACACCACTGAAGTTGCAGCATTTTTACAAACCTTTTCTGGTTCATCCGTTTCATTCAACGATCTGCCCTTCTAATTCTCCATCGCCGCCATGCTGCCATAGGGCAGGGATAGCTCAGTAGGTAGAGTGGTGGCCCTATGATCGGAAGGTCGGGGGTTCGACTCCACTGAACGGTTACCCTGAGGTACCCCTGAGCAAGGTACCGTCCCTACACACTGCTCCCCGGGCACTGCATTGGTGGCTGCCCACTGCTTCACTGGGTGGTTAAATGCAGAGGAGCAATTTCCCTACGGGGACTAACACATATTATTATGCTTTTTCCGCCATGTGCGTATGAAAACAAAAGAACTGTGCATGCGCGTTTTACCCATACTCTATTGTGATATTTCATTTTCTTATCATTGCCCAACATTATACCGGTATTACCGTGAACGGTATGATATGGCCCAGCCCTAGTCTGTGTCCCAAAAAAACTTCCCCCCTCTCTCCTGCTTCTCCCTCTTCCTGATCCTCCCACACTAGAAACCAGGGTCCAGTCACCGAAATCCATTTCCTTGTCATCATCTACCTGAGACGCCATTCCAGCCAGTCACACACCAGTTTATGCCAACCTCCAAAGTCCATGATCCCACAACGACTGTTTTCCTTGTTCCCAAACAGCTGCATCCTGCTACAGCTCCTGCTCCCTCCCTGCCTGCCTTTACAAAACTGTATTATCCAGCATAACTTATAAAAGGCAGAAAAGACAGTCTGATGTTCTGTGGGGTTAGGCAGTGAACTGCTCACTCTGTGTTCAAGTGCATCACAAACTATTGAAATTGGATCTAACTTTGTGAAGCAGATTTCTTCTCAGCTGCTGTTTTGAACATTTCTCATTTTCTTATGAACTGTATTAAACTCTAAATGAACTGAGAACTATTTCTACATTTGAAACTATGGATTCATTTTTCCATTCACTTCTGTACATTGGTGCATAAATGACTGTTAGACTGGGCTCCATGGAAACCCTTGGACTGGTCTCAGCTGCCTTCTTTCTGTAGTCATTGTAGTCCTTTCTCTTCTCCAGCTTCTGTTTGAAATCCTCTCACAGAGCCTGAATCCTGCTTTGTTGTCATGTTTGGTCCTGTGTTAGGCTGCTCTGTGTTCCTCTGCTTTAACACACACCTCACCAGAGCAGCTGTGTGGGTTGTCTCTGTAGCAGCCATATCAGCTTCTGATACCATGAACATCATCACAGCTGATAACTTCTCCTTTATTAACTTTGACATTCATGTCTTTCTTTTCTCTCTCTCTGTTTCCACACAAGCTCAAAGTTTCTGCAACCTGTTTTTATCTGCTATCATCAGATCTTTAACAGCCTCATTCACATCCCTCACACACTCTACAGCCTCATCAGTACTGACTTCGTCTTCACTGACTGATGGAGCACAACATGAACCTGTGGAGGCTGAACAACTGTCCTGTCAAACATCTCCCCGTCACCACTCCACCTCTGTCAGCCTTTAAATGAACCCTGCTCAAGTCTGCCACTTCTATTTGGAGCCAATCTGAAATATAAAAAAAAAGCATCAGCAGCTGCAGTCAGTGAACTCACCTCAGAGTCTGTAGTCGACAGTTTGGACTCTCCAGTCCAGCACACAGAAGCTTCACTGCTGAATCCTGCAGGTTTTTCCAACTCATGTCCAGCTCTGTCAGATGGGAGGGGTTGGACTTCAGAGCTGAGGCCACAATTTCACAGTGAGTCTCTGAGAGTCCACAATGAGTCAGTCTGTGATTATAGAAAATGTGTTATTATAAAAGCAGAAAATCTGTATTATAAACACAGAATGAATGTATATGAAGACAAAACAGAGTGAAGTCATAATCTGATGAACATCTGCTCTTCACATGAGTGCTTCAGCTCCTCTTACTGTATTTTGACATGACACAAAGATTGAGTCTCTCTCAGACCCGAAGACTTTGAATGAGAATCTTTGTTTGGCTTTAATCTGCAGATGAAGGAGGGAAGATGGCGCTACATTTAGGCTTCCATAATGTCGAGAGCGTGTCGGTGAGATCTAATCCAGAGTTAGAGTGAAGACACACATTTGGACTGTTTCCTGTTTTGAATCTGACTCCAGAACATTTTAAATGAGTTCAGCTCAGTGAAGAGTTCCAGCTGGAAAGATGATCTCTGTTTGCTACCTGCTGCTGTCAGGTGCGACTGTTCACGTCCACACGCAGCAAAAATCTGCTGACTGTTACCAAATGGAACAGAAATCTCATCACTGGACAATAATGATGAAAGGCTGAACAGACAGTCTGATTTCTTTTGACATATCTGATTTCTGGAGAACTAAACAAAGAAATGATTCACTCATTTTAGCTTTCTGAGCCATTAGTCTGCTGGTATATCTGTCACTGCTATGACGGCAGTCGTGTGAAGTGGAGCGAAGGATTCAAGTGCAAAGACAGATGAAGGATTTGTTATGATTTAACAGAGGGGCAAAACTAAATATAAACAAGAGCTGAACATAGAAGCAGCTACACTGAAAAACATAAACTGGAAAGACTAACTGAACCTAACCTAACCTAACCTGAAACACAGATAGAACACAGGGAATGACAGGCAGTGGTGACATGGAGGGCAACACGCAGAAAGTTACACAGACACAGATGGACCAGTAAAAAATGGAACAGAAAATATCAGGGAATGGGAAACAGGGGAAACACAGCTAGGAGAAATCAGAGCTGACGAGACAAGGGGGGAGCAAAACCAGACACACGACACACAGGACAGGTACTATCAAAGTAAAACAGGAAATACAACACATACGCACAGACACAAGCTTAACACAAGACATCAGACATGGCAACAGGGAGGGAACACAGAAACATGGGACAAGGGCATGCACAAAGACACACAACAGAAGGAGCTCAAAACACAAAACAGAAACCAAACCTTAAGAACAAGAAAATCCTAACAGGAATTATCCTCAAACATAAGATAATAATCAAAACCAAAACCACTGAGTCCACAGGCTCAGGACCATGACGATATTGCTAGTTGGCAGAAAAGCATTTGCATTCCTGTTCTGGGCTTCAGTGTTTATGACTCCAGGTCCAGGTGACAGCAAGTCAAAATGATGTTACCTGTCTTCCAGCAGGACACTTAAACATGTCAGTGTTGCTGACTGTTACCAAACGGAGCAGAAATCTCATCACTGGACAATAATGATGAATGAACTCAGAGCTGCTGATATCATATCTGATTTCAGGGGAACTAAACAAAGAAATGATTGCCTCATTTTAGCTTTCTGAGCCATTAGTCTGCTGGTACACACTTCAAATCTGTTCTCCTCTCTTGGATTTGGGATCCATGTAGCTGCTCTGTGCTGAGTCTGTACAATAAAGGATGATGTGGAAGGTTGCAGTGTACGGACAAAAACACTTTGTGGTTACAACCTAAACCTCCCACCGTCTATAAAGCACTGATGACATCATGACGCTTGGCTGCCAGGAAGTTAGCTCGGGATGTAAACAGCAGCCAAAAACACAGCAGTGAATTCAATCAGCAGAAAACAGGGACGACATTTCAGCAGCAACAACTAAACATTGAACAATCAGCTCTGTGATTAATGAGGACATGAAGTCAGACATTAGGAGCAGCAGCAGGAATGAGAGTGAATCCATGTGCTGCTGTTACATCAGCGTTAGCTCACATATTTGACACATGTTCAGTCCAGAGGTCAACAGTGTCTTCTCACTCAGTGTGTCCCACTGTTGGCAGTAAGAGAGCACAGCTGGTTCACCTCTGAGCCTCACTCTGAACCACAGCTCTGTCACTCATCAGTACATCACACTTTAATCACACTAAACCAGAGTCTTCCTCAGCACCTTCATCCTCACTCACCATGTTTATGTGTCTTACTTTATTTCTTCATTCATCACAGAGATGATGAACTCAAAGAGCTGAAGGAGATTTAGTGACACAAACACACTGTTACCACAAATGAGGTCTAGGGGT
This sequence comes from Oreochromis mossambicus, assembly GCA_922035795.1. NCBI lineage: Eukaryota > Metazoa > Chordata > Actinopteri > Cichliformes > Cichlidae > Oreochromis > Oreochromis mossambicus. The sequence goes on from CAKLIZ010000526.1 coordinate 146,104, forward strand.
GGGGAACAGTAACAAATGGGTCCAGAACAGAAACCAAACACGTGTTTAGCATGTAATATGGTTTTATTACAAATGATCTTAAGATAAAGATACGGCAATGCCACTTTATCAATAAGACCCCCCCAAAAAAGGAAGAAAAAAAAAGGAAAAGGTGGCAACAAAACTGGAAAAAAACAACTGAAAGGAAACAAAGGAAAGAAGGAGGCACTTCCAAGGGCCCACAGGCCCAACTACTCACTTAACTCCATAACATGGGGAGGACAAACATGCAATAGGACCTTTCCAACACCTAGAAAAACAGTGTAGGAGGAGGAGGAGGCAGAGAGAGAACAACACCACACCCACACAGGGCATTTTCAGGAGGGCCGAAACACGCACGCACACATACACACACACACCAATAACAGTCCATAATTGTTCACAGGCTAATAAATTACATAAAGAAGAAACAGAAACAGAGCGATAGTGGTGTCAGAAAACCATCACAGATCAAAGAGCACAGAGGAGAAGCTCAGACGGTGACTGCTCTGGATATTTGTCACTCTTTTTAACATTCGAGGTCACTTCAATGCAAAGAAGCTCTTCATAGATTCTTATTTCTGTCTTCTCTCTAACAGGAGCGTCTGAAATACCGACAACAGCAACAGCTGATTTAAAATACTGCCCCTTAATGACACAACACAGGTACTACATGTAGATGTGAGTCTACAACACACACCAATGCAGGATCATGCTAAGTGCACACACACATTTACTGATCAACACAAAATATCATTTTATCTGAGAAACTCAAACTAATGAGAGTCATTTAGTGCTGTGTATATCTGAAGAACTAAACTACTAATCTACACCATAGCTGGACTGGCCATCGGGCAGTGTTGGGAAGGTTACTTTTAAAATGTATTCCATTACAGAATACTGAATACATGCCCCAAAATGTATTCTGTAACGTATTCCGTTACGTTACTCAATGAGAGTAACGTATTCTGAATACTTTGGATTACTTAATATATTATCGTCCTGTTTACAACTACGTGAATGTACTATTGCTGTGATTTATTACTGTTACTGAAGGTCCGCGGCTCCGAACAGTAGTAAAGGGACCTCTGGCTAATACGGTGGGTTCCGTGTCGGGCTGGTAGCCGAAAAATAGCTTTACTTTGTTGTGTGGGTCAACTTTGCTTGCCAGAGACAGAGAGAGGCGTTGAAAGGCTGCTCCAACAGAACTTATTTTTTCCGGAGGAAAACACGAACACAGTGTACAGTTGAGTCTTAATAGCTTACTTACAAATGGGCTCGTCAGGCACTCTTCTTGGCTGCAGTGGTTATTATTATATTTACATGCTTCCAGCTCCCGTTTTTGCTCCGTGACAGCTCGGACTTTTCCTTTCTCTCCCTGACCCGCGACAATATGAAACAAGGAAGTAACTGTATTCTGAATACCACCTTTTTAAACAGTAACTGTAACGGAATACAGTTACTCATATTTTGTATTCTAAATACGTAACGGCGGTACCTGTATTCCGTTACTCCCCAACACTGTCATCGGGCATACTGGGCATTTGCCCGGTGGGCCGATGGTGATTTTTCGTTTTTATGGGCCGATGGGTTGGGTTTTTTTTCGTAACGGTATAAACACTGAAAGGTGGTGGATTGGCCCGATGCTGGGAGATGTGTAAAAATAACTCAGTTGTTTGGTGGTGGCTATTGTGGAGCTTCCACAGATTCAGTAACATTAGCAAGTGGTGGAGGCCAGCAGGTGAGGCAGGAGGAGGAGAGACCCGAGGAGGCTGCCGGTCCGAGTGTCAGGTGAACTGAACTTCAGGTAAGAAGTTAATGACCTGCAGTCTATCTGGGTCAGATATAAACCAAGTTTAGGTGGAGTTTATTTTCGTTATGCTGACTTTTTACAGTCAGTTACAATAACTCGTACTGCGTGCTAGCTAGCATGACGGAGTTTATATACTGCTGGGCGGGTGCTATGATGTTACTGATAGTGAACTTTATTTAATTCATAAGGTTAATTATTAGAGTTGCCAACCGTCCCGGAATTGTCTCGTATTCAGAGAAAATCTTACGCGTTTCGTATTGAGCTGAAAAGGAACGCGATTTGTCCTGGACTTCAGCTACAATGAAAAACACACAAAGCTGTATTTATTCTGTGTCTTTATGGTGCACAGCTGTTTCTTCTTCTCTCATTATCTCCCCCTCCCTCCCCTGTTGTTATTTCAATCATGAAACTGATCAATGATCAGCCGATCGGCTTTTCTCTCTTGTTTGTTTATCGCCGACTTTGCGCCAGAAAGAAGAAACCAGCGGATGTCGCGCTAAACAACAGCAGCACGTTTAAGCTTGATCAGCTGTTGTTAGAATTTATTTAATATTACTTTCTAGTATCAGCTGATGTTTGCTGGAGCCACAGCTGTAAAAGCTGCTGGTCATGATATCGGTTTGGATATCTGGTGAGAGGGAAACATGCAGATGAAACCAGGAGATATCCTTACTGAATCATCAGAGCTGAACAGGTGATGGAGAAACAGGTTTACCTTTTAGGTGACATTAATGAGTTGAAGGGAAATTACGAACTGTTTCTGAGAGACAAATAACACCAGGATCCTTTTCTAAGTAGCTGACAGCTGGTAACTGTGCAGGGGCGGATCTAGCAAAGTTATGCCCAGGGGACAGGTAGGGCATTAACAGGGAAAGGGGGGCACAAAGATATACTTTTCTTTCTTATTCTCATTTAAAATGTCTAGCTTTTAATAAATAATTATCTGAATCTTACAACAAACGTTTTCATGTGATGTAAAATGTATAGAAATCCATTATTGTAGTAATTTTTTTTCAGGGTCCCATCATAATTTCTTCAGAAGTAGCTAAGTACTGTACATGATGCCAGTATTTTCCCACATTTTCTAGATTCTCTACCAGTACTGTGTAGAATGCCATCAAAAAGTCAATTAAGTTTTATTCTTTCTCACCTGTCTTTCTGTCTCCTTTCACTTTTTAAAGGTTGCCATGTTAGAAAAAATATTTTGCCCTGCCATGCTGTTTATTGATGTGGTAAATGAATAGTTTATGAAAATATCACTAAATCTGTCATTTATTATTTTTAATATTCAGTAATGGTCATGTCTCACCTCTAGTCTTCTCTGTCTTAATTTCAAGTTTCCACTATGTGTTGTAGATAGTTCAGGAGGTTAACTCAACTAAGCAGTCTTTGTTTTTTAGATTGATACATATATGCCAACAAGACAGGGTATATCACTGTGACAACAGAGTTTGTTTTCATTCAAAGGGTTTATGGTTTTTCCTGTAATACCTGGTGGGCCGATCTCTAGTCAAAATGCCCGGGCTGATTTTTTGTCCCAGTCCAGCCCTGATCTACACTAATTAATGATGTTAATGATCACATCTGGACTCACCCAGCCTTTCTGCAGTTCCTCACAGCTGGAATCAGTCTCTGTCGTCCCCGCTCTGATGTGTTGTACTTCTGCAGGTCCAACTCCTCCAGAACCTCCTCTGACATCTGCAGCATGAAGGCCAGAGCTGAGCACTGGATCTCAGAGAGTTCCTTCACTGATCTGTTCTCTGACTTCAGGAACTCTTGGATCTCCTGAAATAATGAGAGGTGGTTCATCTCCATCAGACAGTGGAAGATGTTGATGCTTTTGTTAGGAGAGATTTTATCACTGTTCATCTTCCTCAGGTTGTTAATGACTCTTTGGATGGTTCCTGGACTGATCTCTGTCTGACCCAGCAGACCTCCTAAGAGTCTCTGGTTGGACTCCAGACAGAGGCCATGAAGGAAGCGAACAAATAGGTCCAGGTGGCCATTTTTACTCTGGAGGGATTTATACATGGCTCTGTTCAGGAAATCATCCAGAGATGATTTCCAATAAGTTTGTCCCAGGAAGTCCTCCAGCCCCTCTGTCTTCCTGCTGGTGAAACAGTGGAACATGTAGACTGCAGCCAGAAACTCCTGAATGCTCAGATGAACAAAGCAGTAGACTGGTTTCTGGAAGATCCCACACTCTCTTTTGAAGATCTCTGTACAAACTCCTGAGTACACCGAGGCCTCTGTCACACCCAGACCACACTGCTCCAGGTCTTCTTGGTAGAACATGATGTTTCCT
>CAKLIZ010000526.1:155239-165918 GCA_922035795.1 Oreochromis mossambicus
AATAAACTAAAACATAAACACGGAGTCACAGACTCCGGATCATGACAATGAGAAAAGCACCACCAAGGCTGGAGATGGAGCAACACTGGAAGAGCATTTGGGACAACGAAGCAAACCATAACGGCAATGCTCAGTGGCTAGTGGATCTAAGAGCAGACCAAAGCAACCTCTCTGAAGTACAGGCCGAGAAGGAGACATTCAGAACTCCTTTAATTCACCTTATTAATAAACTGAAGACCCCCAGAGTTTTAATTCATATGAAAGCCAAACTCTTAGCCTTTGCAACCCTAACTGGAAAAAAAATGAAAAACTCAACTTTAATCACACTCTAGCTCTTGTTTTAACATATGGAATAGAAACTGAACATTTAACAGCGCTTCCTGAAAACCCTTTCCTGTCTGATCATTTCCTGATAACATTTACAATAATTGATTACACAGCAGTGGAGAGTAGACTTTATCACAGTAGATGTCTTTCTGAAAGCGCTTTAACTAAGTTTAAGAATAAAAGAACATCTTAATATTCATCAGTGATTGGAGAAAATGTGCTGGAGCAGCTTGAGTCCTACACAAACACCTGCTACAACATTCATTCTTTACACTCTGACTGCTGTATTTGTGGAAACACTCCAACACACACCGCTTCACATATGAACATGTGTGTGAAACAGAGCTGAGCTGACATTAAACATGATGGAGGATTTATTCACAAACACTGAGTCACAACAAGACTTACTAACATGTACCTGATGTAGGTCCACTGACTGCTTCTCCTACAGAGATGTAGTTTAGAGACCAGTTCATTTAAATCAGACACCAAACTGACATCAAAGGGTTCATGTTACTAACAGCTCACCTCCCTGCAGCAGACAGAGGCTGGACTTCAAAGTTAATGGGGGCACCTTTAGAATCGTCACTGTGTAAGGACACAGAGCTGGGTGGAGGTCCAGGTTGTTTCCTGTGAATAATGATGGAGCAGTGATGTGAGTGCTGAGCTGTGACATGGAGAAGAGTCATGGACAGTTAGAGATGGTCATCTCACCTCTGAGCTTTGGTCTGGCTCTCATGTTCCCCACACAGAGTGCTTTTAGAGGGAGGGACTCCCTCCTCTGTGTCCTCACACTGATCCATGCTGCTCAATTCACATCAGCTCACACACACTTTCTACCTTCACCTGCAGAGGAAACACAAATCATTCATGTGCACATCACCTGAAATCCTCCTTTCCATCATGTGTGCTGTCCAAATATCAGCTGCTTCTTCCCTGCTTCATCTCAGTGTCAGCTGAATGCAGTCAGACAGCAGTGTGAGGCAGAGGAAGCTGCCATCAGCTGCTCTACTATCAGTCCACTAGATGGAGCCGTGAAGCACACACTAGCGATGGGTAGATGAGGCCTCGTGAAGCGTTTCAGCACATTCCCCAAACTGTATCGATACTGTGTCGACACAGTGTTGCTGTTTTGCTCCATGCTGACACCTGCTGGACCTTAAATATCATTGCAGGCAACTTACTTGAGACTCACAACAGACACTGATTCAATGATCTAGTCATACGTGTATACACTGTAAGGTACTTTCCATGGAATCATTTTATATCTTTTACATTTCAAATATTGTAGACATCTTTAAAATATATTGTGAATGACACTAAGTGAAAATTAAAATGAAAGTATTGTGAATGTAATATTACCCATTTAAATGTAATTGACTCAGAGTTTATTATAAAATTCTATTCAGAAAAATAAGTTTATCCAGTGTTTTTGCATTCAGTCTATTGCGTTTTTTTGACACCATTTCTCCAGCTTTCGAAAACTCACAGGCACAGATGAAGCTGGGGTACACAAAAACTGTAAAGCCAGGTGGAAAAGGTTCTGATAAGATGTCTTCCTATTCCCCCAGTACGTTAAAGGATCCTCTGATCTTGGAATTTTTCTCTCCGACACTCTCCACAATACTAAGGGGTTGGCAGTCCTTTATAATGAAATTCAGGACTGCCTGGTCCAGAACAGTCTTCCTATATGCTTGATTTGAAAAATAAAACACAGACTAATAAAAAAAAATGATGATAAAGCTGTTCAGTGTCAGTATAGGCCTACCTGTGTTCATTCTCAGTGTGTTTGTCTCCTCATTTTCATGTTTGGCTCTGTAATGCCTCTGTAACACTGAGGAGGTGCTTTTGTTTGTAAGAAAGCTCCGCAGAACAGATGCGACATTTATCCTGCATAAAATGAAATAAATAATTTACACTTCAAGTCACATTGCTGTTTTTCCTATTCTGATAGATTACACTGAAACAAACAGTTACCTTATTTGCAGTTAAAAGATCAAAATGATCCCACACAGCAGAAACGTTTCTTTTTCTTTTGGGCTCCATTTTGTTATGGAGAGATATGTATTTTTCTTTTTTCTTTGCCAGAGTAATTTTGTGGGGGGTTTTTTGGTGGCGACTCATTCCGTTGGCAGATACGGATACGGTACCTTTTAAACACAGTTTGGCGCGTTGGTAATGAGCGATACAGCAGCTGTATCGATCACGTGACTTTTTCTTAAAGTGACGCACGCACCGATACAGGCTTCACTCTGTGAGCTTGATACAAGCGTCGGTGCGTCAGTGTTGCTGGACCCATCACTAGCACACACGATGCATTCACTGACACACACTGATTCACTGTGACTGGAAGCTTCAGTCAGTCCAACACGTTTGAACAACATTTTAAACATTTCAGCTGATCCATGATTCAAAGAGGATCAGCAGATTTAAAAGCTTCACACTAATTATTCCTGCTGAGTTTGCAGAGAACTGCACACACACTGATTTACTGTTTTGGAAACCAGAAAAACATGTTCTTATCATGAACTGGCTGTGTAATGCAGGCAGGATAGGACACAAATGCGGACTCATAGGCGGGACGTTAACTCAAAAAACACAGCTTTATTTGCTGAATGGAAAAAATAATACAAAACTAAACTGGGAGAGTTCAGGAAACCTAAACTCACAGAGAACACACACAAAGAACAACACAGCCTTTAGAAACAAGGATGAACACAACAGTGGACAGAAGGAAACAGAGGGCTTAAATACACAACACAATGATGAGGGAACCGAAAACACATGGGGAACACAGCTGAGACCAATTAGACACAACAAGACCATCCATCCATCCATCCATTCATTTCTGCTTATCCTTTTCAGGGTCGCGGGGGGCGCTGGAGCCTATCCCAGCTGTCTTAGGGCTAGAGGCAGGGTACACCCTGGACAGGTCGCCAGTCTGTCGCAGGGCTACAACAAGACCAGGGAAACAAAATTAAACACACTGAACAAGGAATGCAAGACTTTCACAATAAAACAGGAAACAAAGGAACGCAAGACTGACACATGAGCTTTACAGAGGACAGGCTTGTGTGGGAGAAAGGAAAAGAGTGGAGGAAAGGCAGACAAGAGGGAGCACGAGAGAGAGAGATGAGAGACACGACGGGCTGAGGAAACACAGAATGGAGGAAAACAAGACACAAGGACTCACACAAACACAGACAGAAACCTTATTTAAACACCAAATATTCACTGACTTTACTTCCTGATCCAGGATTCAAAGAGGTCGTTGCACTTACTCAGCTTCTTCCAATGAACGTCTTCACTCTGCAGCTCTCTGCTGTCTGGACCAGGTCTGTGTAGAAACAGAGAAAATCCTCTGCTTCTTCTCCATCACCAGTCATCTGTGTCTGCAGACTGCGTCAGATTAAACACTTCACACCAGCAAAGAGTGTGAAGCTCACAGGTCAAAGGTCAGCTGCTGCACCTTGTGTGATATTAATTTGATCAATAATTAACCTGCAGCAGGTTTCTGCTCCAACTCCAACATACCGAACAACACTGAGATCAAATCAGATAGGGTAGGTGTATCTGCAAGCTTCAATAGATGAGCATTAAATACTTCACACCAGCAATGAGTCTGAAGCTCGCAGGTTAAAGATCAGCTGGCACACCATATATAACAATTCACTTTTCAACAGTAGATAGCCTGACTGTGGGCGTCTCTGCAGCCATAAACAGTTTAAACATTAAACGCTAAACCATAAAAAGTTTTTAGCTGCAGCCGATAGGTCAAAGCTCAGCTGCTGCACCCAGGTATGAGTTTATATAAATCATTAATCATTATCTTGTCCTTCTCAGCACATTCACTTGGCCTTGGGGTGTTTTGACTGAGCTACATTGTATGTTTCACATATTGTAAATATCCGAAGTCCTGAACTGGGAGTGATTTGGTTGCATTATTGGTTTGGTTTCTGGTTCTATATTTCCATGTAGATGAATGAAGACAGATTCATTCTTACCTTTTCAAAATGACTGTGAGGTCCACCACTTTATGCTTTTCTGCCTCTTCCCAAGATAACCCCAGTGATTTTACCCTGGTCTGAAATCTTGCCTGATCTTATATTGTGAGTCATCTGCCTTTAAGGCAACAAACCTCTCTTACTAAATTGTATCACATCATCTCAACAAGAACTGAGAAGTGTTAAGTTGTTAAATTTCATGCAGATTGTATATGATTGAATTATGTTCACGTTAGAAACATTTTTTGTTCACACGTGAGATTCTTGTAATAAGCATCCAGTTTCTCTTCTTTGATTGAATGATAAAGAAGGACAAACAGAGTTTTTCTATATGGATATAGTTTCTGATTCATCTTCAGCCCATTGTCTGATTAACCTGATGTTCACATTTCTGAGTGGATCTGAATGATTCCTACATCATTTCTGTACTCTCTGTATTCAAGTGCAACATTTGGGCTTCTGCTGTGTTTCCATTTGATAACGGTGTTTAAGTATTTTTAAAAAAAAAACAGTCTTCCACGTGTCACTTCACACTTGATCCCAGTGATACTTCATTCATTTCAGATAAAGTCCAATGGTGTTTATTTATCTGTGCTTAGAGAATTGAAGGCAAACAGTGTTCTCTAAAACTCCATTTATAACTCAAATATATTTCAGATTTCTGAGCTCTGCTTTGACTCCGTGCCAGTAGTTCCTTAATATGACTTTAGTTTGATCAATGATTAACCTGCTGGAGGTTTCTGCTCTGACTCTGCCACACCGAACAAACCTAAGAACAAATAATATGATGTGGGTGTGTCTGCAGCCTTCAGCACTGTGAACATTAACCACCATTAAAGACTCATAAGTTCCTGCACAAAGGTCAAAGATCAGCTGCTTTTAGATCAATCATTAACCTGCAGCAAATGTTCCTCAGTCTGTGTCTCTGTTTAAAGTCTAATAGATCCAGTCAGAGGGTATGTCGAGCTACTTAGCATTAGTTGCTCACATTGTTTGAAACTAAAGGAAAAAAGTGTCAGCAATAGCAGATAATGCTAATTCACATCATATTAGCGTTAGCTGCTCATATTGTTATAAAGCAAGGGATAATGGAATTAGCATTAGCTGCTAATTGTTTTTTACCTTAAATTAGCCTTAGCCGCTAACGGCAGCCTACTTAGCATTAGCTGCTCACATTATATTAAAGCTAGGGATAATGGTATTAGCATGAGCTGCTAATGAATTTTCACCTTACATTAACATTAGCCGCTAATGGCAGCCTACTTAGCATTAGCTGCTCACATTGTATTAAAGCTAGGGATCACGGTATTAGCATGAACTGCTAATTAATTTTCACCTTAAATTAGCATTAGCCGCTAACGGCCGCCTACTTAGCATTAGCTGCTCACATTGTAATAACGCAAAGAAAAAGGCTATAAGCGTTAGCTATTCAGAAGCACTATAGCTTCCCCCATCATTCAACAGGCTGGGGAGAAACAAAGGAATGTCTTTGATCATACAGTTTGAACTAAGACTTACAAATTTAAGCAACACAATGACAACATTTAACAATTTGACTCCAACAGTTGTTGCTTGCAAAACTTGTGCATCATTTTTTTTAAATGTACAATTTCTGTTTGCATTTCAAGTTCTGAAAATGATTCGTTAAACATGTTTGTGGTTTTTACAGTAAAAATCTGACTCTTTTCTACTCTGATATTTTCTCCAATGACTGGAGATATGGTGTTGATGAATGTGTCAGAACTAATCCAAAGATATAACCCTGTGCAGTCTGGAGAAATGGCATCATCCAGTCTGTCCTGTTTCCATCAATCACTGTCTGGTTGGCCTCAGTCATGAAGCATGACGGTGCCAGACAATAAGGTCTTTAGAGAGGCTCATCTGTGCTGTCTTTCCTCCATCCAGGACCTGTAAAGGTCCAGAATGAGGGACAAACACATCTCTACAGACCTTTCACATCATGGAGATAAACTGTTCACATTTCTTCCTTCAGGCAGACGATACACAGTGTTGTTAACAAAAAAACAGACACCACAGGCAATTCATTCCCCCGGGCTTTCACTTTGATGAACACTGTGAATGTTCATGTGTATGAGAGCCATGTAATGTCTATGTGTTGAAAGAGACTGTGCTGGTCTGAACCCCCTCCTCCTTTCAGGGTGGAGCCTGCTGGAGTCCGATGGTTGAGACCAGGTCTGAGGAAGTGTAAGTGTGTTTTTAATGGGATTCATGAAAACAAAGCAGCACACATTCAACCATCTTCATCATTCATATCTGATGTCAGGAGTCATCATCAAAGTGTCAATCAATGAACAGATGATGGATTAATAACTGCAGCTGGGTTGTGTTTGTTCTCTCCATCAGATTCCTGTCAACACACAATCGACACAAACACAGTGAACACAAAGCTCCAACTGTCTGACAACAACAGGAAGGTGACACATGTGAAGGAGGTTCAGTCATATCGTGATCATGCAGAGAGATTTGATGTTCCTCCTCAGCTGCTGTGTAGAAATGGTCTGACTGGTCGCTGTTACTGGGAGGTCGAGTGGAGAGGAGATGTTTATATATCAGTGAGTTTCAGAAGGAAAGGAGGCATCGAGGACTGTTTGTTTGGATACAGTGATCAGTCCTGGAGTCTGATCTGGTCCTCGTGAAGTGCGCATGCACCAACCAGTGTGCAGCCTTTTACAGTTGCATCTGCTTTTTCTCCTTAGTTTAGGTCTTTTCTCTTACGTATTCTTTTTTTTTCTTACTTGTACTTTCATCCGTTTATTATCTTTCACTCAGTCATGTGGATTGAGAGAGTTTTTGTTCTGCTGGTGGCCGCAGAACTGTTACTTTTGTCAAGGAACGAGACCGGGGCACATCTCCTACATGCACGGACTGTTTACTCCAGAGATCAGCTGATCGCCCTGATCGCCGGCTCGCTGGCCAGACCCGCAGACGTACCAGCTGAAATTTGGAGAAAAACACATTGGGGATGCAGAGGTCAAGGACAGAAGAGAAGAAAGAAGGAGACAGTGAGACAGCGGAGGCTCAAAGCGAGGATGAGGTGTAAACCGTGTCTGCCATCTATCGTAATGGGAAATGTGCAAACATTAGCTCTCAGCGCTGGTACGGAGTCACAGGGAATACTGAGAGTGTAGCCTGATGTGTTTCACTGAATCATGACTGCGCAAGGACATTCCCGAAGATAATGCTTTCGTGGAAGGCTTCCACACTGTTCGGGCGCACAGGGACAGTATCGCTAGCGGTAAGCAGAAAGGAGGTGGGCTTGCTGTTTTAGTTTTCACTAGCTGGGCCCACGTCCTCATTTTAGGATTTTAGTAGGTATGAGCAAGCACTTTTGGCAATGGTGGGAAGGAAAAACTACCTTTTAACAGGGAGAAACCTCAGAACCAGGCTCAGGGAGGGGCAGCCATCTGCCACGACCAGTTGGGGAGAGAGATGGAGAAGAGGACAAAGACGAGCGTACGGAGAGCGAACGTCGCTCCGTGGTGGAGTGGATGAACTTGGACGATTCGGAAGGAATGGCAGGAGAAGAGATCAAAGGGAGTTGCAAACGATGGAAATCTTAATGGATGAATGAAGGGAACCCTCGATCAGGTAGCGACGTGGCTCGACTTTGAGCTGAAGCTCTGACATTTGAGATTTGAGGTAGGGCTTGGCGGCTCGAGAACTTGTGAGCTTGTCTTTGAGTAGAAGATGGAGATGGGGTGCTTAGCTGGTTAATTACTTCGGATAAGGTAGCAATAATGAGCTGATTTCTGAATTAACAGAAGTGACAGCAGCAGCTTGGGAAGAGTTGATGGATTGAAAGACTGATTAGAGGAAATAATAGAATAATAGAGAGCAGAGCGCAAGTCCACTGGACTTCGTGGGAGATGATAAGCCGTTCAGACGCAGTAAGAACCATGAGTCGACTTAGAGAGCGGTCTCGAATGATTGTGTCGAGGGTGGATGCCTGAAGATGCTAGTGAAAGCACATGAGAAGTGAAGGGACGCCATGAAGAATTATGCGCACGACACAGTTTGGATGTCATAAAAGGGGCGATAGAGGACAGAACCTGGCATCTCAGTGCCACGAACATTCACCTTTGCTTGCAAAGGCAGGAGAGATGGCCGCGAAACTGACATCTCGGTGCTGGAAGCATGCTGCTGCATTTGCGAATGAGGGATGAAGAGAGAACCTGGCATCTCGGTGCCACGAGGTTCGCCGGTGGTTTGCGAAGGCAGGAAAGATGGCAGTGAATGTGGCATCTCGGTGCCGAGCACAGAGACTGGCAACTCTGTATTAGAAAGATGGATGGGTGGCTGAGAATCTGGCAACTCGGTGCCGACGTTTGCTGCAGAGCTTAGCAGATGAGAGATGAGTGGATGTATGCTGCAGTGTTTAGCAGAGGAGAGATGAGTGGATGTATGCTGCAGTGTTTAGCCAAGGAGGGATGAGAGGCTGGGGACCTGGCAACTCGGTGCTGAGGTTAACAGCAGAATTTGCGAAGGAGGGATGAGTGGCTGAGAGCCTGGCTACCCGGTGCCGATGTTTGCTGCAGAATTTTGTGAAGCGGCGATGAGGCGCTGGGAACCTGGCAACTCGGTGCCGACGCTTGCTGCGGGGTTTAGCAGAGCAGGAATGATAGGACCTATGCTGCAGAGTTTAGCGAAGGAGGGATGAGGCGCTGGGAACCTGGCAACTCGGTGCCGACGATTGCTGTAGAGTTTAGCGGAGGAGGGATGAGTGAATGTGTGCTGCAGAGTTTAGCCAAGGAGGGATGAGAGGCTGGAGACCTGGTGACTCGGTGCCGACACTTGCTGCAGAGTTTTAGCAGAGGAGGGATGAGTAGCCAAGAACCTAGCAACTTGGTGCCAACGTTAGCTGCGAAGTTTAGCGTTGGGAACCTGGCAACTCGGTGCCAGCGTTTGCGGCAAAGTTTAGCGTTGGGAACCTGGCAACTCGGTGCCGAGGTTTGCTGCAGAGTTTAGCAGAGGAGGCATGAGAAGCTGGGAGCCTGGCAACTCGGTGCTGTGGTTTCCTGCAGAATTTTGCAAAGGAGGGATGGGTGGCTGAGAACCAGGCAACCTGCCGACGTTTGCTGCAGAGCTACCTGGCGCTGTCTGGTGGGTGGAGCTACAAGTACGCTGTAGCTTTTGCTGTTGGAGCTGCGATTTGTTTGGAAGTGTGGGTTCGGCGCTGACGGCTAACTTGCCCGGCCTGTGATCCGTTGCGGAGCAACGTGAGAGGAGCTGTGAGTTCTGCTGGCGGGCGACCTCGCTGGTTTTCGCTGAAGTGGCGGGTGGCCGGAGTTACTTCGTGACTAGATTTAGCGGAGATAAACTGAGTGGAGGGATGGACGTAGCGGACCGTAACTCGGGTGGCGAGAAAACTGCTAGGAAGTTGTCAGCATTCGGTTTTGGAAGTGCCGCCATGACATTCGGTGTGTTTCTGGGATTGCCGGAGGAAAAGCGATGGAATGCAGAGCTTGAGTTGTTGTTCGTCTGACGCACTGACGGACTAGAGGGCGATTGTAGCGAAGGGTGAGTAAAATTACATTACCCCTGAGAGATGAGCTGTGTTTAAAGGTATTCGCCGAGAATGGACCCTGTTTGCACGTAAACGAGAATGAACAGTTGCAGAACTGGGGGGAACCTGTATAGATGGCAACTGGAAGGAGCGTGTTTGGAGGTGTGGTCCCACTCCTGAAATTCAGATACATACTCTCCAAAACAACCGGTGGTGTAACCCTGCCCACATAACAATCAAAGAAAGCATTTGTTGCCCGGACATTGAACTGTGTGCTGTAGGACTCAGGCTGTATTATTTACCCAGGGAATTTACTCATGTCATCTTGGTGGCTGTTTATGTTCCTCCCTCTGCTAACCCCACAGCTGCATGTGACAGTATCCACTCTGTCATAGCCCGGTTACAGACTCAACACCCGAGTGCCTTTATTGTGATCTTGGGTGACTTCAACCATGTATCACTGGACAATACACTACCAACATTCAAACAATATGTGGACTGTCTGACCAGGGGAGAGGAAATTTTAGACCTACTGTATGCTAATGTCAAGGATGCATACAGCTCCTCCTCTCTCACCCCCACTTGGAAGGTCAGATCATAACCTGATTCACCTAACCCCACGCTATGTGCCAATTCTGAGGAGGGAACATGTGACCACGAGGCACATTAGGAGGTGGTCAGAGGAGGCCTTAGCGGAACTACAGCGCTGTTTTGAGGTGACCGACTGGGAAACACTCTATGAGTATTAGGTGCCATAAGGGACATTATTACTGAAAAGCTCTCACACACACTACTGAAATTTTATCTCTCACACACACTACTGA